>JBBPBX010036679.1:19697-31352 GCA_038048925.1 Garcialebias charrua | reverse complement strand
TTAGCCTGGCCCTCGCCTTCCTGCACAGCTCCGCTCAATTCTCATTTCCCTTCACTGCACAGTCTGGGACTTTACCCGCCCACAAGGATTTGTCCAGTAGATTTTTGTTCGGACCAATCAGAGAACAGAAGGGGCGGAGTTTTGGACCCTAACCCACGCCCCCACCTGTCCCAGCGCGCAGAGCCCTATAAAAGGCTCTGCCAGCGCTCAGTCAGCGAGCAGCGGCATGTTCTCATTCAAAAGATGCAAAGCGATGCAGATATGTGACACAAATTTATTAATTTCCCCTTCTTAATCCCTTATCTGGAGTTTTCTTTTGGTTTTTTCCCCCAAAAGTTAAGTAATCGCTCCTTCTCCTCCACCCTCCTGCTGAGTAAAATGAGAGAGACAGCAGGCTCAATTCGTTGCTGTAAAATGAACACGGAAATGCCTCAGGTTGTCACGAGAAATAAACTCGGGTTTTAGTTGCTGAGCGAGTCCCATCAGATTTTCTGGTGTTTTGGTGAGCTGGACCAGCGATCCATGGTTTGATTTTATTGTATTAAAACGTTTTATAACATATGATATAAACACAGAATTTGCGCAGCAAGAGAAACGCTGCAGAGGGGGCGGAGCAGTTGTCAGTCAAGTTCAGCTGCTGAACTTCAGCAGAGGGGGGTGGCTGAGGGGAGGGAGCAGAATGGTTTCCCTGTTCAAATTATCCAATGGTTTTGTTCCTAATCAGAGGCCAACGCCTCCAGCAAGAAACGGTTTTCAATGGGAAAATTCCAGACCCTTGTGTGAAGCGAAGTGAAGCACAGGGTATGGTTTCAACCAGGCTAATGTTCTCTCCGTGCAGGCATGAGTTTTCTCCGGGCACTACAGTTTCCTTCCACAGACCAAAAACATGCATGTTAGGCTAAATGGTGATTCTAAATTGTCCCTAGAGTGAGACAGGGACACACTGAACAGGTCTCCAGTCCATCACAGGGACACAGAGAGACAAACAACCATTCATATTTTCAGCGATTACATACAATTTAGACATTTAACCTGCTAATTTTTAATTCAGTGTTTTCTGTTTTTACTGTTGTTGAAATGAAACATGAAAAGTGTTTGAGTCTATATTTTCCTGCTGTTCACTACTTTTGCATTCAGGTCCTTCCTTCCTTTATTCAACCAAAATCTCATTTGTTAAACCTCATTTTTCTGAAGTTTAGCATAAAGTGACATTTTTGTCTCCATATAGGAAACTCACCTTTCAGACATAACAGGACATTTATGATTACATTAACCCAAAGTGATTTTATCCTCAGGAGAGAAAAAAAAACTTTACTAAAACAATGTCAGAACTTCACACCACTGTATATTCATGCCCTGCCTAGCATGACTGAACTGTGCTTTTTGAGTCCATGTGTGTAACTCATAGTCCCCGCTTTAACCACAATGTTTACCTAACCTTAAACACAACCATTTCTGACTGTGACAAAGTGCTTTTAGTCAAACAAAGATTCCTAATTTCTCATTCAGAAGTGTTTTTTTTTTTTTTGCCATGATGGAAAGCACTGACTGAAAACCAGCTTCACATTTAAATTTCAATACAGCACTTGCTGTGAAAGTTATTCTGCCACAATATTTTTTATTTGTTTTTTTTATTTGACTCAATAGAATGCATAACTTTTAAGTCATTTATTAGACTTTGTGTGTAATGCAGAAAATCCTTATTAAAAAAACAACTAAGAAAAACATTGAATCAGCTAATACATTCTTTAAATGATCTCACAGTAGGATTCTGTCCTACAAGTGTAAACTTACTTGATGTCAAAGCTAATAATTGACAATTTTTAGGTAAAAAGTATTGAAATAAACACAATACCCGCTTTACTCTGGAGCTGCGTTTTAAGACCAAACAGCAACCTTTAGATTGGTCACCATGGCCACTTTGGCCCCAGCTGGCTTGTCAAGGTGTTTTAATGAGGCCCGTTGATGGATGACTCTATTACTGTACTCTGCTTGCTGTGCCACCTCCAACACTGCACTTGCACACTCTCCCTGTCAGAGGATGTTGTCTCATTGTTTCCACTGAAGGATAAAAATATGATTAAAAACAACAAGTAAACAAAACCTATCGCCTGCGGGGAAAAACTTCCTGTTGACGTAAGAAGAGCTTGACTGCAGCCAGTGGCAGATAAGGCAAACAATGTTGACCGCAGTGACACACATCCTCAGCGTGATGCTCCGTCTTTAGATGCAGCAGAAGGGCAATTCTACAATCTGACCTTTAGGAGTGCTTAGCCCCCAGTGTTAACAACGGCTCTTGGATTGAACAACATGGTGGTCAGTTGACATCAGAAGCGTTTGTAAAGTAATAACCCCCACACACACTAGTGGAGGGGTGGGAGGCCTCCCCCAGAAAACTTTGAATAAAGTAGATGCCATTTCCTGCATTCTAATAATAATAATAATAATAATAATGAATTCAATTTATAACGCACTTTTCATTAGTGAAAATCTCAAAGCGCTACACACATTGAATGTTACACACATTCATACACCGGTAGCGGCAGACTACCATGCAAGGTGCTTTCCAGTCCTACCGGGAGCAACTCGGGGTTAAGTGTCTTGCCCAAGGACACAACGACACATGGTGTGGGGAACCAGGATTCGAACCGCCAACCTTCCGATAGGGGGACGACTGCCATTACCACTACGCCACGGCCGCCCATTCTAGTGTATTTTATAAACATCCACGTTTATTTACATAAGTAAACACTTGATTCAGTAACTGTTTTAGAGAGCATGGCACAAGTAGCACTAAAATAGGAGCATTTAGACACACTAGCTAAGATGCTACAGAAGTGGTGCGCCGCTTTACATTGCACAACCTAATTAACACTTTGTAGAAAGTCAGTTTAGTGTTAACTGATCATAACAAACAAATACTAAACCAGAAGTTACAACATCTACATTTAAAACACACAAAACAAAGCACAACTAGCTTTAAGCATTAACCCTTAATTTAACCATTAGTAAATGGAGCTTACTTATATTGCGCTTTCCACCCCCCTATATGGGGCCCCAAAGCGCTTCACAGTACCAGCCATCCACCCATTCATACACACATTCCTACACCGGTATACGATAGCCTGCCATGCAAAGCGCTGCCAGTCCTACCGGGAGCAACTCGGGGTTAAATGTCTTGCCCAGGGACACAACGAGGTATGCAGTGACTGGGGATTGAACCCAGGACCTTCCGGTCCTGAGCCGGCTGCCCTGCCTCTACACTACACCATCTCGGCCCCATTAGTAATTATGACAAAAATGGAGGATTTACCAGTACTTGCAGTCGCCTTAGACCAACATGTGGTATTACTTCCTGTTTTATCACTGTTGCATTCGACTGCTAAGGAGGTCGGCTGCAGGGCTTTATCCATATTTTACATTTTTCCAGACTTTGGTTAGGTTTTGGAAATAGAATAAACTGTATTCCACTCTTTAAATGCTCAATATAATGCTGTCTGAATTACTGATTCTCCTGTGACAACGTTTAATCATATTTTCTGATGATTTTTCATGAAATCCCTCTGACTGCAAAGTGTTTGAAATGCTAAACCCAGAAAATGTGGAGGAAAAGGGGGTGGAGCTCCTGCAGGTAAGGGCCGTTTCACTTCGGGACAAAATAGAGGTCGCTGATTGGTCAGTTGCTGACAAGCTGCTGGACTGGTTGACAGGTGGCATTGAGAATTCGCTGGGTCGTGCAAAAATTATTAGATTTTACTGGCCCATTTAAGACGGTCATCATTCATTCCATATTTATTCCAAATTTATTAAATATTTTGGTGTATCAAAAGTTTAAGAACGGAGTTTCCTTACAAAAATCATAATTCATTCAACTTTTATTTATGCAGGTTAATCCTATTGCGCCTCTGGGACTCATTTACAAGAGAGACCTGGATTTTTAACAAAAAGTGATGACAACAATGGACAACAATAATAATGATGATAATGACAATAATAAAAATAATGGTTTCTTAATTTGTCAGGGACGATGAGTAAAAATTTAGGGGTGCTTGGGCACCCCCAAAAAAGAGGCTAAAATAGCCACTGCCAGCAGCCGTGGCTGAAAAGAGGTCAGGCAGCTGGATTTTCATAGAGTTAATTCAGCAGAAGTAAAGCCACGACAAGCAACAAGGTATGGCCTGGATCAAGGTGCTCCCCCATCGTCATCCTGCACGCTATCTGAACCACATTAGTCAAGCTTGAAAAGACTCCCGCCATTCCCCACCAGACCTCTGAAGATGGATGAGCAGCGGGAAGGCAGACGAAATGCAGGTAAAGAAGAACAAAAGAAAACAGGCAGGGGGGTTACAACTTTTTCTTTTTTGTTCAAGACAAACACTAAGACTTTTTGACCTTAGGCGTGGGTAACCAAACGGGTAATACACACTCCCTAACATTACCACGTGCTGCCGTCTGTGAGGTGTTAGATCTGAACGGTGGCCTCGGGGCAGAGCGGAGCCGGAGATCCACAGACGTCTGTCGCACAAGATCACGCTGACACGTTGCACAGAATTCAAAAGATCACACGCTTGTACACAAAAAGCAGCTTCTCTAAAGATCTTGTAAAGTCTGTCAGTGCAGTGCATGAGTGCACGCCGAGCTGCATGCCGGGGAAAAATGCTACGGGGCGTTCGCTCTCAGATTGATACAGCTCACAGCCCAGCATCAGGGGTTCTCTGTAATGGTGTGATAAAAAATTTACCACAGGACGATAAATTTTCACCGACGAAAATCTTGAACAACCAGAGTGAGAGCTCTAGCAAAGAAGATGGTTGTGTTGAGAAGACCTTTCTTCCAATTAATTATATCCTGATTGTACGGTGGCCCTAACGTGTAATGAACTACATTAAAAAAAACGGAATTACATTTGGAAAAACACAACATTTGAAAAAACGAAATTACATCTGAAAAAAAAAACAGAATGACATTTGAAAAAACAGAATTACATTAAGCCAAAGCAGAAGTGGCCAGAATCACATTAGAAAAAACGGAATTACATTAAGCCAAACTGGAAGTGGCCGGAATCACATTAGAAAAAAATGGAATTACATTTGAAAAAACAGAATGACATTTGGAAAAAACAGAATTACATTTGAAAAAATGGAATTACATTTGAAAAAACAGAATGACATCTGGAAAAAACGGAATTACATTTGAAAAAACGGAATTACATTTGAAAAAATGGAATTACATTTGAAAAAACAGAATGACATCTGGAAAAAACGGAATTACATTTGAAAAAACAGAATTACATTTGAAAAAATTGAATTACATTTGAAAAAACCGAATGACATCTGGAAAAAACGGAAATACATTTGAAAAAACGGAATTACATTTGAAAAAAACAGAATGACATTTGGAAAAAATGGAATTACATTTGAAAAAACAGAATGACATTTGGAAAAAATGGAATTACATTTGAAAAAACGGAATGACATTTGGAAAAAATGGAATTACATTTGAAAAAACAGAATGACATTTGGAAAAAAACGGAATTACATTTGAAAAAAACAGAATAATTCCTTTTTTTCCAAATGTCATTCTGTTTTTTCAAATGTAATTCCGTTTTTTCCAAATGTCATTCTGTTTTTTCAAATGTAATTCCGTTTTTTTCTAATGTGATTCGGGCCACTTCCGATTCTGCCACTTCCGGTTTGGCTTAATGTAATTCCGTTTTTTCTAATGTGATTCCGGCCACTTCCGTTTTGGCTTAATGTAATTTTGTTTTTTCAAATGTTGTTGTTGTTTTGGTTGTGTTTTTCCAAATGTAATTCTTTTTTTAAATGTAGTTCATTTACACCTTAGGGTCACCGTATGATTGACTACTTCTATATGTTGCCACTTCAAAACAGAGCCTGACTGGAGGGAACCACATATCATTCAACTTGCTGATTGCGTTGCCACTGAACCAGAATACGACGCTTGACAGCATGCAGTCAGAATATTTTCAAATTAGCTCCCCGTTCAACGCGGACGCTTAAAATAACACATTTAATTAATTCCTTTAGGCCAATCCAACAAGGCAAACATGTAAAGTAGGATGAGAAACCAATTTCCTTTTCCAATTATGCTTCTTGTTTGGATTTACCGCAGCGCCCAAAAACCTGCCGCTGTAACTCAAACAGGAATCCAACTGAAATGAATCTTCTGCACTGTAGCTCAGCGGCCGCGGGGCAGGAAGCGAACATCTGTTTCGGACTACAAGCTGTTTAAATGTCAGGCTGAAGGAATGTGTCGCTTGTATTTACAGTTTGTTTCTCGCTGATGCAAAACGAGGAAGAGGCAGCAGTTTCAGTCATGTATCGGGTGTTTGTTGCAGGCAGGAACGTGAGAAACAACTAAAACCCGGCTGAACCCCGCTGAGCTGTCGGGGCACCTGTTTTCTACAAATGCCAACAAGCTTCTGCACAAACACTTCTTCTCCCCCTCCCCCCATCATCCCACTGCTTAAATCTTATCCTTGAGGGATTTCCACTTTTCTTATCAGAATTCCACGAATCCTCTCTTCGGGATTACTCCCCATCCTGCGCAGTGACTGGTGGGTGCCAGCAGGCCACGACTGCTGACACAGATGGGAGTCCATGCCTGTGATGGCTTCCATATGTCACATCACTCTCATGAGTCAAAGCTTTTCTCATGTTTTCTTTCCATCTCTCATCTCTTTCTCTGTTTTGCTCCTTAAAACAGGGAGTGAGGAGAATGTCACAGAGGTTGAGGAGGGTCAAACTTGATGCCCATTAATATATTTCATCTCATGGTGGGCATTCGGTTCAAGCTTTAAAGCGATAGTTCAGACCTTTGAAGGTAAAGTTACCGGTATATGAAAAGGTTATTAATAATATTACCTATTGTAGACAGTTCTTCGAGCAACCTGTTATCTAAAAACCTCATAATGGTTCATAAAAATACTGCTTTATGCCTCGATCAATTTCAAATGACACAATTATTCCTTCATAACACTTTGATTCTTCTTTTAAATGCGACCCAGCCTGCACAGTAAATTGTAGCGCTAGCTGCTATTTTTGTTTGCAAATAACCATAAAACTTTAAATAACCACTGCAGCGATCTAAAGATTTATAAACAGCACAAACAATTATATTGAGTTGGAATTGTTATAAGGCAGCAATAACCCACTTTACTCTTGGCTCGTCAACAAAGCTGTTCAAAGAGCTATCTATGACAGGTAAGACAATAATTATTTGTAACATTTCTCCCATAAAATAATTAACTAATGGTTTAAGACGTGGACTAAACGCCCTCTTTGACAAGAAGAACCCCACTTCACAGGATCCAAATCATCCCTCTTAGTCTACTTTTACCAAAATCGTTATTTGACACTAAAGATTCAGATTTTTTTCCCCAAAGAGCCATGAGGAGAACATGGTGCTGTAGTTGAACCTTGGAAAAGGTCTCATGGCAATATGTCTTATAATAAATAATTTCCTTAATATCTGTCACAGGTTTGAGACCTGCATGGTAAATATGACGCGGATGGAAGATAAAAATGTTGCTTTGGCACAGCAGAACTGGAGGTTTTCCCGTCTTGACTGACACACGAGAACACTAGTATTCCCTGCCTGATTATAATCCCTGTAGTCGACCTCATTAGCCAGGCATCCGCACTGAACCCTGGCTGAGTCGGGTCTTGGAGCTCAGCTGTCAGTCAGCACCTTTTTCTTCAAACAAAGGGCATCAGGAAGAAATAATTCAGCTCCTTCTCCCCCCACAGCTCATGAACAGTCTGTTTGGGGATTTGTCCAAACATTTGCATGCAAATATGCGCACACTGTGGGTAAATGTTTGGTGATGAAATAATAATAAAAAACAACTATTAAAAAAGAGGATCAGTGTACAGGTCTGTTAAGTTTATAATCATGCAAACATGATGTTTTACTTGATTTAAGATAACTTGGAATGCACACAATTGTTTTCTTGTTTGAGCTCTTTCAGCAGATGGGTTATGACTTGTTTTGTAACATGTACTTTTGGAATTTATTGAACTTTATTTACAAATGTTTTCCCAACAGCAATACACTGAGATCTGTACAATTCCTTAAAAAAAATTGTTCTTTTTGAAATCTTTCTCAGCACACTGGTTCTACTTTCCCCCCTTTTGCTTATTTTAGTTTGAAATTTTCTACTTTCAGCATAGCTAGTCTTTTGTTACTTTTAAACTGTAGCTACAGTTCTGCAACTTTTAACTACTGCTCTGCAACCTTTAGTTGGCCATATGCTATTTTAGATTTAGCTACAGTTATGCTACTTTTAGCTTTTAGCTAGTCTTTGATACTTTTGATTTAAACTACTGTTCTGCTACTTTTACAGCTTAGCTTCCATTCTGCTACTTTTTTTAACTTTTAGCTTTTATCCAGTAAATTTGAGCTATTTTATAAATTATTTTAGCTTTAAATGAACCTTTAGTTTTAGATCTTAGTTATTTTGTTGTTGTTGCTATTTTTAACTAGTCCAACAAAGTTCAGTCAGATCATCTGGATGTTTTTTTTTTTTTTTGTTGAGATGTTTTATCCTTCATCGAAAGGACTTGATCAGTCTGAGGAGCCATAATAAACGCAATCCAATAAGAAGCACACTCACATTGTGGACCATAAATTAGCTGCTGATAAGATGGTTTCTGGAGCGGTGTTGGTTTTCAACCTTTATACACAGGACTTCGTCTGAGAAGCAGAGCAAAAAAAAAAAGGATGTTTTTAATCACTTTGGCTATGGCTGCCTCAGAGGAGTCGATGGTGACCCCCAGAAACCATCTTATCACCAACTAACTGGTTTGTCCACAATGTGAGTGTGCTACTTGTGGGACTGTGTTTGTTGTGGCTCTTCAGATGAAGTCCTTTGGATGAAGGACAAAACAACAAAAAACAGAACTGTCCAGATGACCTGACTGAACTTTGTTGGATTTTTTTCTGGGATTATTGAGCATGAACTTTGACATTTTTAACTAGCATTTGCTGAATTAGACATTAAGCTGGATTTTGCTACTCAGGTTTGACCAAGTTTTTTACAACTTTTAGTAGTAGTACTAGTATAGCTAGTATCCTGATGTATGTTCGGTAATCCAGGTAGAAAAATCTAAAAATGTTGAGTCAGGTCCTCTGGACGTCATGACGTCTACAACGTCCAGAGGGCCTGACTTAACTTTTTTAGAACTTATAGCTAGGTTTCTCTATTTTTAGCCTTCAGTTTTCATTTGTCCTATTTTAACTTTTGGCTAGTATTCTGCTTCTTTTAGCGTTACTGTACATACTCAGCTATAGCTTTTTCAGCAACGCCTCAGCATCCACATGGTGTCTCCACAGAAAATGCAGTTATGTTTTGTTATATTTTCATTTTTGATACCCAGATATGAAAATGGTCTCTGTAAGAGTGAGATGAACAGTTTTGTGTCTAAACCTCTCAGCAGTCTCTCATACTCCCAACCAACACACACACACACAAACAAAGTACTTCATTGTATATAAAGCTCACGATAAAGCGTGTTAAGTTGTACGTTCAGGTTCACGTCCTTGAAGAATGCACCAAAGCCTCCACTTTCCATACTAAAAGAATTAAGTGAATTCCTTGAGGTTCAGATTGTGGACAAAGGTTGGACTGAAGTTCACCAGTGACCTCTGAGCCTTCTTGTCCCTGCTTTGGTTCACCATTTCCAGTAAACGTGAACATTCGAGCCAACATGGCGTCTACAACATGGGTTGAAATAAGAACCTCTGAAATGACAGTGACTACAAGTGGCGTGCCGCTTCAAAACACAGAGCTGCCAGGGTGATTTACGGCAGCCTCACTTTTCCTGAGGGTGACAGCAGAGACAGAGGAAGACTGATTTCAGCCTTTGTGAGGTCTCCCAATAAGAGGCTGAATGATGAGACCCCCTTCTGCTCCCATAACATTCCTTTGTTGTTTGGGTAACATACCAAAACAGAAAACGATACGCCTTCCACGCCATTTGCAGTGTCACCAAATACTGACGCCGTTCACCGTCCTGTTCGTCTTAATGAAACAGCTTGGAGGTGGCTAATGGTGGGAAATGCATGAACCCACAGCTTTGAGCTGAGGAAACAAGCAGTTGTACTAATTTAATAACTTTCAACTTTCTGCTAGGGGTGCACCGATTGCCGTTTTTTGGCCGATCACGATCACCGATTTCTACAAAGTCTGACCTGCCGATTCCGATTTTGGCCGATACCGATTTAGTTTTATAAGCAACACTGTTAGATGTTGTAAGGTCACAATGCGCCTTCAAATTCAATCTTATTTTATTGAAAAACAGACCCTTGAACAATATTCTAGAAACAATACAAACTTGTTTTAACTGGTCACAAGTTAGTGCTCTGAAATATAAATGAAGTTTAGACAATTGTTGTTAAAACAAAACAAAAAATCAGTAAAATCGGTTTCTCATACAAGCATTGGCCGATTTCCGATTTCCCAAAAGGAAATCGGGGCCAATAAATCGCCCGGCCAATTTATCGGTGCACCCCTACTTTCTGCATCTTGTAACTATATTGTTACTGTAACGATGCCAGCTTTTGTTTCTTTGAGGAAAATGAGCCGCATGCATAAAAAGCACACAGACGACAAGGCAGATGGGCACTCTGAGCAGAAGAGAGACTGTTTTTAAATATATCTAGCCTGAGTGAATTAGCTTTGCCTCCAAAAGCTGACATGGGAGGTTGACGCTCACAGCTATGCTAATATGAAGCGCTGCAATCGTGCGGCTGCTCTCCTCTCCCTCACGCCTGTGCGTTCAGCATACTGGACCACCGCCTGGGAAACAGATGGTGGGGAATAACACCGTCACCCACCCTGAACACTGACATCCTGAGCCTGTCCTTCACCACACACTTTGCTATCTGTCTGCTGGTAATGCCTCTGAAACACCCCCCATCCTCACAGACCCATCACCAGATTAGGAGTGAGTGAAACTGACTGGACAGCTGAACCTCGTTTACCAAACATAAGTTTTACATTTTACAATAACTCGCTTTGCTCAAGGATGTCATGGTGCGGGCGGATCCCTTGGGTGGGAATGTTTTGGGTTTAGGACAATAGGACTAATGACCAGCGAGCGAGTGCTTCAGGAAGACACAATCTCTATTTTCTCTGGTCTGGGGTCAAATAATTAGACAATTAACTAGTTAAGAGGGATAAGTCGGTCCAAGGATTAGGGCTAATAGGAAATGCAAAAATTCTTTAGATTAGAGACAGATTATCTAATAGATTATAGAGTTTTAATCCCACTTTAGAAATTGAAAAAGCCTTCTTGGAATATCCTGCATGCTCAATAATCCAGATAGGTAAATCTACCAAGGTCGAGTCAGGTCCTCTGGACAGATTCTTCTTTGTTGAAACATTTAATCTTTTATCCAAAAGACTTCTTCAGTCTCAACTGTCTCAAGACTGAAGAATAATCTGTTCAGAATGGTGTTAGCTTCTTAGACTAACGTAAAATTAGTAAGAAACCATTTTATCTCTGCAAAACTTCAGCAACAACAAACAGAAATAATTTATCCAACATGTTTGATTTACTCCCATTTGATAAACTGCATCGCATATGAATTGTCTTTTGAGATGAAGCACTCTGCTGATTACAGTTAGTGCTT
>JBBPBX010036678.1:0-31353 GCA_038048925.1 Garcialebias charrua | reverse complement strand
TAAAACTTTCTCACACGCAAAGTCACACAAAATACAGCCAATTTTGTTTGACCTTGTCACAGGTCGACAAATTACTAAACATCACTGACTTTTATTTCATTTAACATCTTGGATGTTTTCTGAGCAGCTCATACACTTTGCATATTTGCAAGCTGCGATATGAGACCCACTTTACTTGGTTTTTCGCAGAAAATCAGTACACAGATGGACGTTCAAACAGGTGAACCACCTGAGGGGGGCTCCTCTCCTATCTATCCTAGATGGATGGATGGGGGCCTTGGGATTCCTGCCCGTGCTCCCCGCATTTTGGGGGAATCTGCCTCATCGTATGCTAATTACTTAGCTGCTAGGAACGTCCGTCAGGATAAGTGGGAAAATCCCCTGTCATTCTACGACAGGCTAATCTCGGTCTACTCCGGGGGAAAAACTGTCCCTGGATTAGAGGAAACTATGGAGTTTAAACGTCTTTTCATTATGAATCTTATGCCTTTTCAAATGAAATGTGTTCATTTCAAGGTTGATTGCAAAAAAGATTCCATGGAAGTGATAAGACAATATGCTACGTCAGTTTTTGAGGCCGAAATACAACCTAGGATACCCTCAGTGGTGTGCCCAGGTCAAAAGGTCACATCCCACTCGCAGACATTAGAAGAGGTTCCCTCTCCTTCAGAGTGCAACAGTGAACAGGTCCCTCATGATAACAAACAACAGATCAGTTCCAGCTGGACCAGTGACTCAGATCGGTTCACAGGAGGTTCTTCTGCCCCTGCCCCTCAGGTTGAAAACCTCGAGATGAGCAGTGAACCACACGAGGTAGGTGTTCGCTCTCTAGATGAACACAGATGGTTCGGATCGAACCAACAGAGTTCTCTCATGGATCTCACAATGGGTGAGATTCGAAGGCGGTTGCATGGACACCGTGAACCATTGAAAAATGGTCTGTCCCGACATGTGCCCCCGAGAAGCGGCCCTCCTGCCACTGCCCCTCGAACTGCACAGTTTGAGACATGCAATGAGTCACACATGCTCCAGATTATGGGAGCGGCGCCTCCGCGCGAGGACGTGGCTGAGGTTGTGAGTTGTTTGTCAAATGATGCGAATGTTACAGTGGTTGACCAAGCTGACACTACGTATGACGTTGTCCTTGATGATAACACAAACAACCTTGTTCCACCTGATGAAGCAACGCGCAGCACTGCCTTTTGCAGCAACTCAGTGCACACAGTTGACATCTACAACGTCAACACTGACATAAATGCTGACAGCAAACAAATTGCTGATGGTCAGCGTCCTGAAAGTCCAGATGCCGACAGCAAACACATTGCTGAAAATCCACATCCTGAAGGTCATGAGGCAGACAGCCATCATGATGCTGACAGCGACGATGATTACACAGACAGGGTCACACGTACACAAAAACGTGTGGAAAAGCCTGAACGGTTTCTGTGTAACTTTATAAGAAGGGGGATAGCTAAGAGAGCTTACCTGCCACTCACATTGGAAGGGGTCCTCGCGCAAGAAGCGCTCCTGGTTAGCGGCTCAGACGTGTCTGTCATGTCAGCCAAACTGTTTGAGGAGCTAAGGACCGCCGCTAACGATGTTGGCAGGCAAATACCCTTTGTGAAAGACACTTATGGTGATCAACTGGGCCTCGCAAAGACGAGAACAACCCTAATAGCCATGGTTCACATGCAGATTGGCGAGATGTCACTATACCACCCGGTATATGTGTCTGATCTTGACTCACTCCGGGCTCCATTTGTGGTTGGCCAAGATTTTATAAATCGCTTTGAAGCGATTATAAATTATGGCAATCAGACAATGTGGGCCACAGTGAGCAGTCCACTGCCATTCGTGGTACCTCCCCAAGGTCAGGACACTGACTGTCTAACAGCAGGTACCGCTGAGGTAAAAAAGGATTCCCCAACCGAGACCACAAACCCGGTAAGTGATCCTTCATATACAGGTGAGACAGAGGAGACTCAACAATTGGACCAGACTCTGGCCCATCACGAGGACCTCCTCTGCGAGCTGACACCTTCAGCACTCACTGAACACTACCTACCACCGGTAGAAGAAGGTGTGGAGATCCAAGAGTCCCACACCGATGACGCTGTACTGTCCTGTGGGACAGGTAATTCGGCATACAGCCAAGCTTTCAGTGAAGTCTTGGTTCAAGGACATCTGAGCCCACGTAGTGACAGTCTACAACACGCTGACAGTCACTTGGACTTCATTGTTACTGATTTTGAGGACCCCTCCTCAAACAAAAGGGGGGCAGACTCACACTTCCTACCACAGGTAGAGGACGGTGTAGAGATCCAAGGATCACACACCGAGAACGCTGTGCTGTCCTCTGGGACAGGTAATTCAGTCATCAGCCAAGCTTTCTATGAAACCTTGGTTCAAGAGCATTTGAATCTAGAACTACTCAGAGATGACATAGTTCTTACAGACTCAAAGAGCACCTCTTCATTCATGAAGTGGGAAGACATACATCACAACGACAGAGACACGCCTGCGACGGCGCCGACTGTTGTGACACACCTGCATTACGCAGAAAGAGGTAAACGTACAGAGGTACGTTGGCCGAAACCTAAAAGGTTCCTGCGTACTGTCTACTCTAAGCTGCGTAAACAGCCTAAACTAAACAATGGCATCCTAACTCGTGCCCATGGACGGACGTCCACACCTGTGCGCGTGGTCCCGCATGACCACAGGGGGGTGATGTTAGGCCATGCCCATGTCAAGGACAAAGATTTCAATAACCCCACAAATGACATAGCTCTCGCAAACTCAAAGACTTCATGGGAAAACAAGGTCGTCCAAGCACAAGATAGTGAATAAACTAAACAGTTTAAACTATTCTAGCTGCGAAAAGAAACCATTCCAACTAGAACGTAGAACACTAAGTGTAAAACTCACAACGAGGTCTAACTCTAACGACAGTTGTAAATCCACAGGTTTTAGTCCAATAATTGTTAGAAAGCTAAGTTCTATCTGTTTGTGTTTCCTTAGGACCACGATGAAACTGCTCCTATTAATCCTCGCCTTCTTGGGACTCGTCCAAGTGGGGCAACTCGAGGTTGTAACCCTCGGACCTACCTCAGGAATCAGTCTTCGGGATCAACCCGGACTGCTCGTCGCAGATTGTCGTCTGTATAGCCAGAAGGTCTTTGTTCGCTTTGATCCCCAAACAGTGATCCAACAGCACGTTACAATCAAAGAGGAGTGGCTCGACAAATCGTGGTACACTTACCCAATCGAGGACGCAAAAGGACAAATCCGACACATGTTAAAGCAGCTACATAAGTACACTCTCACTCAACAGGAGCTGAGTGGAAAACCTTTGAGAGAGAAGC
Source organism: Garcialebias charrua (assembly GCA_038048925.1). Taxonomy (NCBI): domain Eukaryota; kingdom Metazoa; phylum Chordata; class Actinopteri; order Cyprinodontiformes; family Rivulidae; genus Garcialebias; species Garcialebias charrua. The sequence goes on along the minus strand of JBBPBX010036678.1, from coordinate 27,991 downwards.
GTGGCATTGGATTGCTCCTCCTCGCCGCCTCTCCTCTCGGCTCTCTTTTCAGTTTAGGCATGTCCGCAGTCAACACTGTCAGCATATCATCCCTAAGACAACATGTTAATGAAATGCAAAATGAGTTCCCAAAGATCCAAATACAGATGAATCAACAACAAGCTCAGTTTACCCAGGTGACCAAAACTCTTAAACAAACTGTATTAGTGCTGAACACTCACACCCAGAGAATACAGGTCCTGGCACAAACGGTAAATGAACTAAAACTTAAGGTAGAATGGGAATACACCATCATGCACCTGATAGATAGGGTCCTTTCTGACATGCTTAGAGATATCAGCTCATCAGTTGATGCACTAGCCACTGGCAGAATTCCACCCTATCTCGTCTCGATGCAGATGGTAACAGACATCCTTACCTCCGCTACAGGCGAACAAGCAAGGTCAGTCCAGGCTCACCTAGCTTTCGCTCTCGGTAGCGCAATCCCGATTTATGTCAACCACGTAACGGGTGAATTCGCGTTCCTTATCAATCTACCCATCATTCCATCAGACGGCATATATAGACTGAAAGACGTCATTAATGTCGGTAATTGGCACGGTGAAAACCATGTAAAAATTAACACTCCAAAGGTGATTGCTTATCGCGACAGTGACCCCTCAATCTACTTGGTTCCAAACCTCCTGATGTGTGTTCTCACACACGACATACACTACCTGTGTACGAGCAAGCCTTTCATTCTGAATAAAGGCACGGGCATTTGCGGTGTCACACCCGTTCCAGATAACTCAAAATGCCCAACGACCATGACTCCGCGACGCCAGGTTACGACCGCTAGCGCGGAAATAGTTGGGTCACGTTGGTTAGTCAATGTTCCCCAGAGAACCGCAACGATGGTGTACGACCACCAACCCGCGGCTAACAAACTTGTGACCCTCCCAGATAAAACAATGTGGATCAGTGTCCCCGAAGGTACAACTGTACACATTGGTGAACTGACACTCTACCACCTCCATCCGGATCGGTGGGAATCTACTCTGGAAGATTCCGAGTGCTTTTCAAACATGAGCTTAGAGATAGACCCTAAAACAATTGAACAACTCCGTTTTGAAGGAACTAAAGTCGTCGACGTCGAACCGATTAATAAAGTTCTCAGGACGCTCAAGTCAGACACTACGATACCGTTTCAACCTATCACTTACGCGTGGTCTAGCGCCGACTCGCTCAATTCAGTTGTGGTAATGATCCTCTTTTTCGTGATGTGCGGGATGATCGTATACCTGCTCCGTCGCGTCCAAGCTGTTGAGGCTCGATTGGATCGTTATGAGGCCCAACAGGGTACTGCAGACCGTCAGAAACCTGACCCGAGAGGCAGGCTTACTGGACAGAACACTCGTTTGTAATCTGACGACCAGAGTGAGTTTGACGTAGTGAAACGTTGTTTTTAGTTGCTTGATTGCTACTTTTGTTGTTATTGAAGTTGTTATTGTTTTCTGAACACTCCCAGCCAATAGAGGTTTTGATTGTTGATTAGTTGAAGACTTAAATGGATTTTAACTATGCCAACATGCTGTTCATTTTGTTAAAGATCTCAATCTTTGAAAAGTCATTGTAGATTAATACTACTTAAGGTACTATAATCTACACTGATCTCCCAATCATTTAGGTAGAACCGATTCGATCGTTTCTATTCTAGATCTATTCATTTTGATGAGTCTCGCCATAGACTTCAAAATTTATAGGGAATACCAAATTTTGCGTCGTTCGTCTAAAAGACAACAGACATTTAGACCAAACTAGTTTCATTTTTTTATTTTAGTTTAACCTAAACTAAATAATGAATGGAGGAATAGTTTGAATGAAGAGGCCTTCGTTACAGAAGCCCTCCACATTTCTATAGGTATAGATCCCTATTTCTGATTTTTACAGCATTGATCCACCCCTTAATTGGTAATTGTAGCTGATCTAATCCATGATAGCTTACATACCAGGTGCATATAGGTAAGGCTTAATGTAGAATCCCAATCATAAGCCCACCTAAAACCACATAATTGCATGACACATTGAACCAGGGTGGCACCGACTGGAAGCCATCCAGCCTGCAACCTTCGATGTGGGGACCTGCTGATCCAACGTTGGTCTTCAACCTTCATCCAAGGGCCGCCTCCTCTGCTTCAATCGAGGGATCCCCTCTACATGCTGATTAAATTCCATTCTTGCTGATGAAATCAATAACCCCCATCGTTGTGGATTTACCGTTGTGGATTATAAGACTTTGTTTTCCAAGGGATCACAGACTCAGTTTTCCATGGGTTAACAGACTATGTTTTCCAAAGGATTGAAAGCTTACCGCAAAGGGATTACCTACGAACAGTATGGAATTTCCAAAAACATTATGGGAATATATTTTTGAACTTTCTTTTTGATTTTTCTTTTTCCACTTGCTGGATTACATAGAGGTCAGAGACATTCGGTGGTATCCTTTCGTGTTGGAACTCATCTCCAAGGACAGGCGATGACTTCCAAAAAGGGGGACTGTAGTGATATAGGCCTCTGTCTTGACCTTCAAGTACACCTCTCCACATCTCTCTGAAACTCTAAGTGTTACACCTTCTTGAAGCCCTCAAGGAGACAAATTGACACTTATATTTTGTGACAATTATTATGAATTAATGGACACTAATTAATCAGATTGAACTTTCTCTTTAATGTGTGTTAATTCAGAATTGATCAAACAGTATTTTTGTCATTTCAATGATGATCTGTTACTTGCATGACTTTGACCCTTCGGCTGGTTTATTTCTGCAGAACAAGCAGTCTTTGAATCCAAAGCACAAGGTCAGAGTAAACGTTTAACTTGCAGCTTCTTTTGTGTTGTCTATGAAGTTAGCCATAACATTTTCTGTGCTCGCAAGCAGGCCACCTGGCTGTTTATGTAAACAGTTTTCCTGGTGTCCGTCAAGAGTCTTTCTGCCTATGGAATTAAACTTCCATCTTTTATTTTGTTAACCAGCCTGTAGCCGTTGAGGAGGTGGGGAAACCCCACCTCCCCCATATAATGGGCACTTCCTATTTGGAAGTTAGAGTTTCGAGGAGTACGAACTGTCAACCTGCTCTCTCCTCTGGGAAAGCTGGAGACGTCCCGGTCAGGTGTCAACGACCCACGTCTCAGCTGAGAGTCGCGGCAAAGCCTTGCTGTGCCTCAACACTCATTTCTGAAAGAGTTTGTTTTCTGAAGTTTTATTTTGAAAGTGCAGCCAGTAGCTGGCTCTGTTCCTGCCGGGAGAAGCGGTTCTTCTCACTCGTCTGAATCAGCTCACACGCGCGGAGGTCATCTGGGCGTGAACTGGACAACACAGTCCGTTAGTGTCCACAAACCTCAACTCTTATCTCCAAGACGTATCGTCAACAGGTAACGAGGCGTTGATTGTGTCCTGAACGTGTGGGAAGCCCAGCTGAACCGTATGGGAAGGTGCTACTCTGGTTGTTTCAAATAATTAATTTCAGTTAACTTAGCTTTCATCTTCTTCCTCCTATTTCTTATTTTCCATAAGTATTTAATCTGTCAAGTAATGTGCCAACAGTTAAGTTTTAATTGTCTGTTTGTTTTAATTTGAATTCTTGTCAACGTAGTTATTAAATCAGAGCTAATATCGATACAAATGTTTAATGTAATTCTTGTGATAGTTTCAATAAAAGGTCTATTTTTTTGGTAGACCAACATAAATTGAAGTCTAAGCGTGAAATTACATTACTGGCTAATCACATCGTTAGATTTGTTGATTTAATCTGAAAAAGTTGAGACCCCGCACTTTGGTGGCAGTTTGTGCAGTTAAACTCTGCTCATAAACTGCACATCTACAATAATGGTGGACCAGTAAGTGTTTAAATACCTTACCTCACCTTATTCCTTTACAACATTATTATTATTATAACTTCAATTCAAAGACCACATCAACAGTACAGGTAAAATTAAAGTTAGAGCTCAAGTTTTAAAGTGCACTTCCAAGTTGTATCCAAGTTTAATTCATATAAGAGTCAATTAAGCTTAATTTACTTCAATATTGTTTCAAAAAACAAATAGTAATTTCTTTTTTGTTGCGCAACCGAAAAATAAATTAAACCAATTCCAAAATTCTATAGGCAGTCAACAGATTTAATGAAAAGTAACTAAAATGATCCTAAAAGGATGAAATTACAAAAACCAAAGGATTTATTTAATACTTTACGTACATATATTCTATTCGGCCATGAAATTAACAAAATGAGAATGATCTTTTAATCCCTAAAACCACTTTTAAATCTCAAATACACGGGCATGTCGCAACCGCATTTCTACATAAAAGGAACCCAAATAAATAAAACAAACGACTCACCGTCGAGTGGTGGACACAAAACACACAATACAATCCTCCGGCCGCGTTAATTTGGCTTGAAACAGCGGGGTTCTCTGCGGATTTATGAAGAGACCGAGCGCAAACAGCTAGCCATAAACGTTAGCACCCGAGTTCACCTCTGACCCGGAAGATGTCAAGATGGAATAGTCCATTTTTAGTAGGGGGATACAGAAATCGACCGGTTTTTGTATTGCGTTTTTAATGATCGTTTTCATCGTAGCTATAATTATTTTTATGTTAAATGTACATTAACAAGCATGAGCAATGTTAGTGATGTAGGTGACTGGCCGGGGCGGGGCGGGGCCGGGGCCCTTGCTGATTTGGGGCCCCAAGCAACGGCATCATTTGCCTACATGGTAGATCCGCGTCTGTTCTCCCCTCTGCTCCCCCTCCAACCCTCCCTCCTCTCTGCTCTTTACGGTGAGGGAGCAAGGGGGAAAAAGGTAAAACAAGCAGCTACGGAGCCAGCATAAGAGCCTGTAAATAAGTTTATTCGTTTTTACTGATAGATAATTAGTTATTAGCGGTACTGCATTTTAAATAAAAATAGCACAAATCCGCTTATGAATTATAAAAGTTAGTCAAACCACAAAAACGCTGACAAATAATTTAGGTCCGCTGTAAGCAGATTAGCGCTTTAGCGCTCTCTAGCGGTCTGTGCCCAACACTGGTCCCCATCATGCGGAGCACGAAGTCAGAGGCCCGGCGGGCCTCCTCCATGGCTTCCGTTGCGGCTTGTTTGTTTGTCGTTACCCAGAGTTCCTGTATCTTTTCTGCCAGGTACGCTTGCATCATGGTTGAAGCGTTCATCGCACGAGCCACGAGGCCCTGAGCCCTGTAGCACTTTTCGAGCTGTTTCTCCGAAGCATAGCAGGCCCTACTGGACAGCGCTGGCTTCTCCCCCGTAGCTGCGGGAGCCAGATGAGTCGCCAGGGCCTCCTCTATCTGGGGTGCGCTGGCAAGACTTGCTGCCACCATTCCGGCAACATCCAGGAGTCGGAATAGTGGCAGCGTCATGGGAACTCCGGGTTCCGCCCAGGAGTGCGTGAGCTCCATGAGGAAGTCCGGAAAAATGGGCATTTTCTGCGACGTCGTCAGCTGCTGCTTCGCGTGGAAGTAGTTTCCCGCCAGCCTCGTAACCTTTTGGTGAGGCATGGGGTCTGGCCACGTGACCTGCAGGGTATCCGCCGCCCTATGCCACAAGTCGAACAGAGCAGGGACCGACACGTCCGGTTCCGGTAGAACTTGCGTCAGGTTCTGGGAGGAATCCACACTTTCCCCTCTGCAACCGTACTCGGCGTCTTGGTCAGACACTTTGGGTGTCGAGTCCTCGACGGGGAGCAATGAGTCCGACACGTTCTCATCCCCGACCTGACCGTTGCATACCAGGTCCATGTTCTCGAGCTCCGGTTCAGGAGCGAGCAGTTCTGTGAGGCGTGCGGCCTTCAGCGCCGCGGCCTTCTCCATGGTTTTAAGCCAACGCGTCCGCGTAGCGTTTCCTCACTACCGCCGGCATCCGACAGCAGTGGGAGCAGGAGTCGGGGATTCCAGCGCTTTTCTTGCGTGCAGAATCCCTAGGCAGACGTGACAGGCCTCGTGGGTGTCCGTCGCCGAGAGGGAGTAACAGCAGCCGCTGGGGCAGGGGCGCGAGCGAGGGCTCGCCGTCCTGCTGGTTTTCTTCTGAATCTTTGGCCTCCGTCTTCCCTTCTCGGGAGCCATGTCCGGAGAAGAGAAGCGTTGAGGCTGTTCCTAGTTTCCTTTTGTTCAAAGACGTCCTCTCCGTTGTCTTGCTTTTGCTGGCTAGCCTGCTAATGGTTAGCAGGGAGTGTTGTGACGCAGTTAGCGCCGTCGAGCGAAGCAGCTGCGGAGAGAGAAGAAAACTTTGAGGTAAGTAGAAAAAACGCTGGACTAGCTTTCGCCAGCCCAGCAGTACGCAGGAAAATTTCTCTGTACGCTCAGCGTAGGGAGCAAGCTCACCTCTGATCGAGCGATGCGACAACAGAGAATTCCCACGAAGTTCAGGTTTTAAGCGAGGTGAAAGGCAATAAGAGGACGTAGGATGGGCATCCGCGTCTTAAATACCCAGAGGGAGGGGACTCTGCCGTGACGCTGACGTCCCTGCCGTAAAGGTGTGAATGTATTCCTTCAGGTAATCGTGCAGGGGCGCAATTTCCCATAGCAATTATGTTGCACCGAGAGACCTGACTGATAAGGGAACTGCACTAATCACTGCCCCCAACAGTTTAACATCCATCTATCCATTATCTGTAACTGCTGCTTCTTTTTTGGGGTCACAAGTCCATCCCAGGGACAGCAACCATTCACTCACTCATTCACACCTAGAGACAATTTAGAGCAGCAGTTACAGATAATGGATAGATGGATGTTAAACTGTTGGGGGCAGTGATTAGTGCAGTTCCCTTATCAGTCAGGTCTCTCGGTGCAACATAATTGCTATGGGAAATTGCGCCCCTGCACGATTACCTGAAGGAATACATTCACACCTTTACGGCAGGGACGTCAGCGTCACGGCAGAGTCCCCTCCCTCTGGGTATTTAAGACGCGGATGCCCATCCTACGTCCTCTTATTGCCTTTCACCTCGCTTAAAACCTGAACTTCGTGGGAATTCTCTGTTGTCGCATCGCTCGATCAGAGGTGAGCTTGCTCCCTACGCTGAGCGTACAGAGAAATTTTCCTGCGTACTGCTGGGCTGGCGAAAGCTAGTCCAGCGTTTTTTCTACTTACCTCAAAGTTTTCTTCTCTCTCCGCAGCTGCTTCGCTCGACGGCGCTAACTGCGTCACAACACTCCCTGCTAACCATTAGCAGGCTAGCCAGCAAAAGCAAGACAACGGAGAGGACGTCTTTGAACAAAAGGAAACTAGGAACAGCCTCAACGCTTCTCTTCTCCGGACATGGCTCCCGAGAAGGGAAGACGGAGGCCAAAGATTCAGAAGAAAACCAGCAGGACGGCGAGCCCTCGCTCGCGCCCCTGCCCCAGCGGCTGCTGTTACTCCCTCTCGGCGACGGACACCCACGAGGCCTGTCACGTCTGCCTAGGGATTCTGCACGCAAGAAAAGCGCTGGAATCCCCGACTCCTGCTCCCACTGCTGTCGGATGCCGGCGGTAGTGAGGAAACGCTACGCGGACGCGTTGGCTTAAAACCATGGAGAAGGCCGCGGCGCTGAAGGCCGCACGCCTCACAGAACTGCTCGCTCCTGAACCGGAGCTCGAGAACATGGACCTGGTATGCAACGGTCAGGTCGGGGATGAGAACGTGTCGGACTCATTGCTCCCCGTCGAGGACTCGACACCCAAAGTGTCTGACCAAGACGCCGAGTACGGTTGCAGAGGGGAAAGTGTGGATTCCTCCCAGAACCTGACGCAAGTTCTACCGGAACCGGACGTGTCGGTCCCTGCTCTGTTCGACTTGTGGCATAGGGCGGCGGATACCCTGCAGGTCACGTGGCCAGACCCCATGCCTCACCAAAAGGTTACGAGGCTGGCGGGAAACTACTTCCACGCGAAGCAGCAGCTGACGACGTCGCAGAAAATGCCCATTTTTCCGGACTTCCTCATGGAGCTCACGCACTCCTGGGCGGAACCCGGAGTTCCCATGACGCTGCCACTATTCCGACTCCTGGATGTTGCCGGAATGGTGGCAGCAAGTCTTGCCAGCGCACCCCAGATAGAGGAGGCCCTGGCGACTCATCTGGCTCCCGCAGCTACGGGGGAGAAGCCAGCGCTGTCCAGTAGGGCCTGCTATGCTTCGGAGAAACAGCTCGAAAAGTGCTACAGGGCTCAGGGCCTCGTGGCTCGTGCGATGAACGCTTCAACCATGATGCAAGCGTACCTGGCAGAAAAGATACAGGAACTCTGGGTAACGACAAACAAACAAGCCGCAACGGAAGCCATGGAGGAGGCCCGCCGGGCCTCTGACTTCGTGCTCCGCATGATGGGGACCAGTGTTGGGCACAGACCGCTAGAGAGCGCTAAAGCGCTAATCTGCTTACAGCGGACCTAAATTATTTGTCAGCGTTTTTGTGGTTTGACTAACTTTTATAATTCATAAGCGGATTTGTGCTATTTTTATTTAAAATGCAGTACCGCTAATAACTAATTATCTATCAGTAAAAACGAATAAACTTATTTACAGGCTCTTATGCTGGCTCCGTAGCTGCTTGTTTTACCTTTTTCCCCCTTGCTCCCTCACCGTAAAGAGCAGAGAGGAGGGAGGGTTGGAGGGGGAGCAGAGGGGAGAACAGACGCGGATCTACCATGTAGGCAAATGATGCCGTTGCTTGGGGCCCCAAATCAGCAAGGGCCCCGGCCCCGCCCCGGCCAGTCACCTACATCACTAACATTGCTCATGCTTGTTAATGTACATTTAACATAAAAATAATTATAGCTACGATGAAAACGATCATTAAAAACGCAATACAAAAACCGGTCGATTTCTGTATCCCCCTACTAAAAATGGACTATTCCATCTTGACATCTTCCGGGTCAGAGGTGAACTCGGGTGCTAACGTTTATGGCTAGCTGTTTGCGCTCGGTCTCTTCATAAATCCGCAGAGAACCCCGCTGTTTCAAGCCAAATTAACGCGGCCGGAGGATTGTATTGTGTGTTTTGTGTCCACCACTCGACGGTGAGTCGTTTGTTTTATTTATTTGGGTTCCTTTTATGTAGAAATGCGGTTGCGACACGCCCGTGTATTTGAGATTTAAAAGTGGTCTTAGGGATTAAAAGATCATTCTCATTTTGTTAATTTCGTGGCCGAATAGAATATATGTACGTAAAGTATTAAATAAATCCTTTGATTTTTGTAATTTCATCCTTTTAGGATCATTTTAGTTACTTTTCATTAAATCTGTTGACTGCCTATAGAATTTTGGAATTGGTTTAATTTATTTTTCGGTTGCGCAACAAAAAAGAAATTACTATTTGTTTTTTGAAACAATATTGAAGTAAATTAAGCTTAATTGACTCTTATATGAATTAAACTTGGATACAACTTGGAAGTGCACTTTAAAACTTGATCTCTAACTTTAATTTTACCTGTACTGTTGATGTGGTCTTTGAATTGAAGTTATAATAATAATAATGTTGTAAAGGAATAAGGTGAGGTAAGGTATTTAAACACTTACTGGTCCACCATTATTGTAGATGTGCAGTTTATGAGCAGAGTTTAACTGCACAAACTGCCACCAAAGTGCGGGGTCTCAACTTTTTCAGATTAAATCAACAAATCTAACGATGTGATTAGCCAGTAATGTAATTTCACGCTTAGACTTCAATTTATGTTGGTCTACCAAAAAAATAGACCTTTTATTGAAACTATCACAAGAATTACATTAAACATTTGTATCGATATTAGCTCTGATTTAATAACTACGTTGACAAGAATTCAAATTAAAACAAACAGACAATTAAAACTTAACTGTTGGCACATTACTTGACAGATTAAATACTTATGGAAAATAAGAAATAGGAGGAAGAAGATGAAAGCTAAGTTAACTGAAATTAATTATTTGAAACAACCAGAGTAGCACCTTCCCATACGGTTCAGCTGGGCTTCCCACACGTTCAGGACACAATCAACGCCTCGTTACCTGTTGACGATACGTCTTGGAGATAAGAGTTGAGGTTTGTGGACACTAACGGACTGTGTTGTCCAGTTCACGCCCAGATGACCTCCGCGCGTGTGAGCTGATTCAGACGAGTGAGAAGAACCGCTTCTCCCGGCAGGAACAGAGCCAGCTACTGGCTGCACTTTCAAAATAAAACTTCAGAAAACAAACTCTTTCAGAAATGAGTGTTGAGGCACAGCAAGGCTTTGCCGCGACTCTCAGCTGAGACGTGGGTCGTTGACACCTGACCGGGACGTCTCCAGCTTTCCCAGAGGAGAGAGCAGGTTGACAGTTCGTACTCCTCGAAACTCTAACTTCCAAATAGGAAGTGCCCATTATATGGGGGAGGTGGGGTTTCCCCACCTCCTCAACGGCTACAGGCTGGTTAACAAAATAAAAGATGGAAGTTTAATTCCATAGGCAGAAAGACTCTTGACGGACACCAGGAAAACTGTTTACATAAACAGCCAGGTGGCCTGCTTGCGAGCACAGAAAATGTTATGGCTAACTTCATAGACAACACAAAAGAAGCTGCAAGTTAAACGTTTACTCTGACCTTGTGCTTTGGATTCAAAGACTGCTTGTTCTGCAGAAATAAACCAGCCGAAGGGTCAAAGTCATGCAAGTAACAGATCATCATTGAAATGACAAAAATACTGTTTGATCAATTCTGAATTAACACACATTAAAGAGAAAGTTCAATCTGATTAATTAGTGTCCATTAATTCATAATAATTGTCACAAAATATAAGTGTCAATTTGTCTCCTTGAGGGCTTCAAGAAGGTGTAACACTTAGAGTTTCAGAGAGATGTGGAGAGGTGTACTTGAAGGTCAAGACAGAGGCCTATATCACTACAGTCCCCCTTTTTGGAAGTCATCGCCTGTCCTTGGAGATGAGTTCCAACACGAAAGGATACCACCGAATGTCTCTGACCTCTATGTAATCCAGCAAGTGGAAAAAAAAATCAAAAAAAGTTCAAAATTATATTCCCATAATGTTTTTGGAAATTCCATACTGTTCGTAGGTAATCCCTTTGCGGTAAGCTTTCAATCCTTTGGAAAACATAGTCTGTTAACCCATGGAAAACTGAGTCTGTGATCCCTTGGAAAACAAAGTCTTATAATCCACAACGGTAAATCCACAACGATGGGGGTTATTGATTTCATCAGCAAGAATGGAATTTAATCAGCATGTAGAGGGGATCCCTCGATTGAAGCAGAGGAGGCGGCCTTGGATGAAGGTTGAAGACCAACGTTGGATCAGCAGGTCCCCACATCGAAGGTTGCAGGCTGGATGGCTTCCAGTCGGTGCCACCCTGGTTCAATGTGTCATGCAATTATGTGGTTTTAGGTGGGCTTATGATTGGGATTCTACATTAAGCCTTACCTATATGCACCTGGTATGTAAGCTATCATGGATTAGATCAGCTACAATTACCAATTAAGGGGTGGATCAATGCTGTAAAAATCAGAAATAGGGATCTATACCTATAGAAATGTGGAGGGCTTCTGTAACGAAGGCCTCTTCATTCAAACTATTCCTCCATTCATTATTTAGTTTAGGTTAAACTAAAATAAAAAAATGAAACTAGTTTGGTCTAAATGTCTGTTGTCTTTTAGACGAACGACGCAAAATTTGGTATTCCCTATAAATTTTGAAGTCTATGGCGAGACTCATCAAAATGAATAGATCTAGAATAGAAACGATCGCATCGGTTCTACCTAAATGATTGGGAGATCAGTGTAGATTATAGTACCTTAAGTAGTATTAATCTACAATGACTTTTCAAAGATTGAGATCTTTAACAAAATGAACAGCATGTTGGCATAGTTAAAATCCATTTAAGTCTTCAACTAATCAACAATCAAAACCTCTTTTGGCTGGGAGTGTTCAGAAAACAATAACAACTTCAATAACAACAAAAGTAGCAATCAAGCAACTAAAAACAACGTTTCACTACGTCAAACTCACTCTGGTCGTCAGATTACAAACGAGTGTTCTGTCCAGTAAGCCTGCCTCTCGGGTCAGGTTTCTGACGGTCTGCAGTACCCTGTTGGGCCTCATAACGATCCAATCGAGCCTCAACAGCTTGGACGCGACGGAGCAGGTATACGATCATCCCGCACATCACGAAAAAGAGGATCATTACCACAACTGAATTGAGCGAGTCGGCGCTAGACCACGCGTAAGTGATAGGTTGAAACGGTATCGTAGTGTCTGACTTGAGCGTCCTGAGAACTTTATTAATCGGTTCGACGTCGACGACTTTAGTTCCTTCAAAACGGAGTTGTTCAATTGTTTTAGGGTCTATCTCTAAGCTCATGTTTGAAAAGCACTCGGAATCTTCCAGAGTAGATTCCCACCGATCCGGATGGAGGTGGTAGAGTGTCAGTTCACCAATGTGTACAGTTGTACCTTCGGGGACACTGATCCACATTGTTTTATCTGGGAGGGTCACAAGTTTGTTAGCCGCGGGTTGGTGGTCGTACACCATCGTTGCGGTTCTCTGGGGAACATTGACTAACCAACGTGACCCAACTATTTCCGCGCTAGCGGTCGTAACCTGGCGTCGCGGAGTCATGGTCGTTGGGCATTTTGAGTTATCTGGAACGGGTGTGACACCGCAAATGCCCGTGCCTTTATTCAGAATGAAAGGCTTGCTCGTACACAGGTAGTGTATGTCGTGTGTGAGAACACACATCAGGAGGTTTGGAACCAAGTAGATTGAGGGGTCACTGTCGCGATAAGCAATCACCTTTGGAGTGTTAATTTTTACATGGTTTTCACCGTGCCAATTACCGACATTAATGACGTCTTTCAGTCTATATATGCCGTCTGATGGAATGATGGGTAGATTGATAAGGAACGCGAATTCACCCGTTACGTGGTTGACATAAATCGGGATTGCGCTACCGAGAGCGAAAGCTAGGTGAGCCTGGACTGACCTTGCTTGTTCGCCTGTAGCGGAGGTAAGGATGTCTGTTACCATCTGCATCGAGACGAGATAGGGTGGAATTCTGCCAGTGGCTAGTGCATCAACTGATGAGCTGATATCTCTAAGCATGTCAGAAAGGACCCTATCTATCAGGTGCATGATGGTGTATTCCCATTCTACCTTAAGTTTTAGTTCATTTACCGTTTGTGCCAGGACCTGTATTCTCTGGGTGTGAGTGTTCAGCACTAATACAGTTTGTTTAAGAGTTTTGGTCACCTGGGTAAACTGAGCTTGTTGTTGATTCATCTGTATTTGGATCTTTGGGAACTCATTTTGCATTTCATTAACATGTTGTCTTAGGGATGATATGCTGACAGTGTTGACTGCGGACATGCCTAAACTGAAAAGAGAGCCGAGAGGAGAGGCGGCGAGGAGGAGCAATCCAATGCCACGCTTCTCTCTCAAAGGTTTTCCACTCAGCTCCTGTTGAGTGAGAGTGTACTTATGTAGCTGCTTTAACATGTGTCGGATTTGTCCTTTTGCGTCCTCGATTGGGTAAGTGTACCACGATTTGTCGAGCCACTCCTCTTTGATTGTAACGTGCTGTTGGATCACTGTTTGGGGATCAAAGCGAACAAAGACCTTCTGGCTATACAGACGACAATCTGCGACGAGCAGTCCGGGTTGATCCCGAAGACTGATTCCTGAGGTAGGTCCGAGGGTTACAACCTCGAGTTGCCCCACTTGGACGAGTCCCAAGAAGGCGAGGATTAATAGGAGCAGTTTCATCGTGGTCCTAAGGAAACACAAACAGATAGAACTTAGCTTTCTAACAATTATTGGACTAAAACCTGTGGATTTACAACTGTCGTTAGAGTTAGACCTCGTTGTGAGTTTTACACTTAGTGTTCTACGTTCTAGTTGGAATGGTTTCTTTTCGCAGCTAGAATAGTTTAAACTGTTTAGTTTATTCACTATCTTGTGCTTGGACGACCTTGTTTTCCCATGAAGTCTTTGAGTTTGCGAGAGCTATGTCATTTGTGGGGTTATTGAAATCTTTGTCCTTGACATGGGCATGGCCTAACATCACCCCCCTGTGGTCATGCGGGACCACGCGCACAGGTGTGGACGTCCGTCCATGGGCACGAGTTAGGATGCCATTGTTTAGTTTAGGCTGTTTACGCAGCTTAGAGTAGACAGTACGCAGGAACCTTTTAGGTTTCGGCCAACGTACCTCTGTACGTTTACCTCTTTCTGCGTAATGCAGGTGTGTCACAACAGTCGGCGCCGTCGCAGGCGTGTCTCTGTCGTTGTGATGTATGTCTTCCCACTTCATGAATGAAGAGGTGCTCTTTGAGTCTGTAAGAACTATGTCATCTCTGAGTAGTTCTAGATTCAAATGCTCTTGAACCAAGGTTTCATAGAAAGCTTGGCTGATGACTGAATTACCTGTCCCAGAGGACAGCACAGCGTTCTCGGTGTGTGATCCTTGGATCTCTACACCGTCCTCTACCTGTGGTAGGAAGTGTGAGTCTGCCCCCCTTTTGTTTGAGGAGGGGTCCTCAAAATCAGTAACAATGAAGTCCAAGTGACTGTCAGCGTGTTGTAGACTGTCACTACGTGGGCTCAGATGTCCTTGAACCAAGACTTCACTGAAAGCTTGGCTGTATGCCGAATTACCTGTCCCACAGGACAGTACAGCGTCATCGGTGTGGGACTCTTGGATCTCCACACCTTCTTCTACCGGTGGTAGGTAGTGTTCAGTGAGTGCTGAAGGTGTCAGCTCGCAGAGGAGGTCCTCGTGATGGGCCAGAGTCTGGTCCAATTGTTGAGTCTCCTCTGTCTCACCTGTATATGAAGGATCACTTACCGGGTTTGTGGTCTCGGTTGGGGAATCCTTTTTTACCTCAGCGGTACCTGCTGTTAGACAGTCAGTGTCCTGACCTTGGGGAGGTACCACGAATGGCAGTGGACTGCTCACTGTGGCCCACATTGTCTGATTGCCATAATTTATAATCGCTTCAAAGCGATTTATAAAATCTTGGCCAACCACAAATGGAGCCCGGAGTGAGTCAAGATCAGACACATATACCGGGTGGTATAGTGACATCTCGCCAATCTGCATGTGAACCATGGCTATTAGGGTTGTTCTCGTCTTTGCGAGGCCCAGTTGATCACCATAAGTGTCTTTCACAAAGGGTATTTGCCTGCCAACATCGTTAGCGGCGGTCCTTAGCTCCTCAAACAGTTCGGCTGACATGACAGACACGTCTGAGCCGCTAACCAGGAGCGCTTCTTGCGCGAGGACCCCTTCCAATGTGAGTGGCAGGTAAGCTCTCTTAGCTATCCCCCTTTTTATAAAGTTACACAGAAACCGTTCAGGCTTTTCCACACGTTTTTGTGTACGTGTGACCCTGTCTGTGTAATCATCGTCGCTGTCAGCATCATGATGGCTGTCTGCCTCATGACCTTCAGGATGTGGATTTTCAGCAATGTGTTTGCTGTCGGCATCTGGACTTTCAGGACGCTGACCATCAGCAATTTGTTTGCTGTCAGCATTTATGTCAGTGTTGACGTTGTAGATGTCAACTGTGTGCACTGAGTTGCTGCAAAAGGCAGTGCTGCGCGTTGCTTCATCAGGTGGAACAAGGTTGTTTGTGTTATCATCAAGGACAACGTCATACGTAGTGTCAGCTTGGTCAACCACTGTAACATTCGCATCATTTGACAAACAACTCACAACCTCAGCCACGTCCTCGCGCGGAGGCGCCGCTCCCATAATCTGGAGCATGTGTGACTCATTGCATGTCTCAAACTGTGCAGTTCGAGGGGCAGTGGCAGGAGGGCCGCTTCTCGGGGGCACATGTCGGGACAGACCATTTTTCAATGGTTCACGGTGTCCATGCAACCGCCTTCGAATCTCACCCATTGTGAGATCCATGAGAGAACTCTGTTGGTTCGATCCGAACCATCTGTGTTCATCTAGAGAGCGAACACCTACCTCGTGTGGTTCACTGCTCATCTCGAGGTTTTCAACCTGAGGGGCAGGGGCAGAAGAACCTCCTGTGAACCGATCTGAGTCACTGGTCCAGCTGGAACTGATCTGTTGTTTGTTATCATGAGGGACCTGTTCACTGTTGCACTCTGAAGGAGAGGGAACCTCTTCTAATGTCTGCGAGTGGGATGTGACCTTTTGACCTGTACAAACCTCTGATGGTATCCTAGGTTGTATTTCGGCCTCAAAAACTGACGTAGCATATTGTCTTATCACTTCCATGGAATCTTTTTTGCAATCAACCTTGAAATGAACACATTTCATTTGAAAAGGCATAAGATTCATAATGAAAAGACGTTTAAACTCCATAGTTTCCTCTAATCCAGGGACAGTTTTTCCCCCGGAGTAGACCGAGATTAGCCTGTCGTAGAATGACAGGGGATTTTCCCACTTATCCTGACGGACGTTCCTAGCAGCTAAGTAATTAGCATACGATGAGGCAGATTCCCCCAAAATGCGGGGAGCACGGGCAGGAATCCCAAGGCCCCCATCCATCCATCTAGGATAGATAGGAGAGGAGCCCCCCTCAGGTGGTTCACCTGTTTGAACGTCCATCTGTGTACTGATTTTCTGCGAAAAACCAAGTAAAGTGGGTCTCATATCGCAGCTTGCAAATATGCAAAGTGTATGAGCTGCTCAGAAAACATCCAAGATGTTAAATGAAATAAAAGTCAGTGATGTTTAGTAATTTGTCGACCTGTGACAAGGTCAAACAAAAACGGCTGTCGTTTTGAGATTTTTTGTGAAAAACCAAGACAAAAGAAGCCTCATGTGTGATATTTTAAACTTGCAGTTTAAAATAAAAATAAAAACAGACAGTTTGTTTTGCACAGAATCAATGATAAAAGTGTCAAATTTTATCAACAACAGACATGTCTGTATTAAATCTGTGTAACTGTCCTGCCATCAACATTTGATTATATGTGAAAATCAAATTAAAGTGTGCTGTGAGTACAATATTCTCAAAATGTTTCCCGTTTAAAACAGGAACAGTTAACATGTACACATTACAGGAAGACTGCGTCTTCTAATGTAACCAGCAGGGGTCACAGCGCTGGAAGTGAGTTTATCACAGCGACTGTAATTTCTCTATCTGACCGCTATAGAGGCGCTGTTATCACCAGTGAGCGCAGCCGTAGCTTTCAGCCCACACAGACATCCAACACGGATGAAAAGCATCAATCAGACAGATCTAAAGCGTAACGTGATAAGCTCTAGAACCCAGGCTCACAAAAACGAAATCATGTGAGCAAAATCGGTTGAACTGTGAAACCTTTTAAACTGCGTTTAAAAGAAATAAGGTCGGTCCTCATAAAACCGGCAAAATCGGTGTCACGTGACCTGGTCACATGGCGATCGGCAGTTTTTCAGAGCAACCGGCTCTGTCCACCCACTAAAATCTCAAAAACACCGCGATTAAACAGTCTTTTCAAAGACAGTAATGGACAAACAAGCACGGAAACTCGTCTGGGACAAGTAGCTGAAGTGAAAATTGACGAGGAGCGGGGCTTCACCCACTGCGCATGCGTCAACACATACAGCGTAATCGACCAATCACAGCGAAGACAGAACTGTAGTTCTAAAACCCAAGTGTTCATGGGAAACTGTGTCTTCCAAACCTAACGCCACCCACTAGTGACGTGCCGTTCGAGCGGTGCGTTCACGGACCTGCGGTCTTTTGAACTCTAGCGAGGAACGGACTTTTCAACGTTCTAAAACAGTCATAAATATCGCAAAACACCGCGGTTAAGCCAGTCTTCGACGATATCACGTGCATAGAACTCAAACAACACAGATAAACCGTCAGAAATGTGTGCAAAAATGAATCTGACAACCAGAGTCTACAGAAACCAACGTTCTTGAACGCGACACACAATGGACCAATCACAGCGTTTTAAGCAGCCATCTTGTCTCTCGGTACCGATTAGCTTAGCCCGATCCAAAGTACTGGACTCTCTTCCACAAAATAAACGACTTTTACACCGCAGAAAAATTCTGTTAACGAGCAGAACACATCCAAGCTAACTCACATGCCCCCAGGGGAGGCAGCACCCTAACTGTGTACAACAACGGACTTTACGTCAAACGGAACCGGACCTCGGTCTGGCCCAAAGCGGAGTGGGTTTTCCCGAACCTCGGCAACACACGTTGTAACAGAAAAAGGCACTTAATGGAGCAGCATATGTGTGAAACAGACCTTCAACAATAAATCGCAGATGTAATAGAATGAAACAGGATCGTGACACGGCGGTCACAACAATGAAAAATGCAGGCAGCTTCGCGACACGTAATGAAACGTCTCACAAACACAGACACAACACTTATCACCCACCCGCTCCAAGCATACGTTCAAATGTGAATGAAAAAATAATTCTAACGGGAAAATAATCCAGACAATGCCACGATTAGCAACTCCCGGACACTCACCAGCCAAAACTATTCCTATAAGCCCAAAACCAGGATGCAAACTAATGCCAACAAACACCGTTAACAAAAATAAGCTACACCAAACAACTTAATAAACGTTCCAGGAACTCGGACGAGCCACCAATATGTAAGGAATAATGTGGGGTAAGGTATTTAAACACTTACTGGTCCACCATTATTGTAGATGTGCAGTTTATGAGCAGAGTTTAACTGCACAAACTGCCACCAAAGTGCGGGGTCTCAACTTTTTCAGAATAAATCAATAAATCTAACGATGTGATTAGCCAGTAATGTAATTTCACGCTTAGACTTCAATTTATATTGGTCTACCAAAAAATAGACCTTTTATTGAAACTATCACAAGAATTACATTAAACATTTGTATCGATATTAGCTCTGATTTAATAACTACGTTGACAAGAATTCAAATTAAAACAAACAGACAATTAAAACTTAACTGTTGGCACATTACTTGAAGTTTACCATGATGAAAACAAACATATTAAATAGCTTATGAGAAGAAGAAATAGGAGGAGGAAGATGAAAGCTAAGTTAACTGAAATTAATTATTTGAAACAACCAGAGTGGCACCTTTCCCATACGGATCAGGCTGAGCCTCCGACACGTGCAGCATACAGACAACGCCTCTTTACCTGGTGACGAGACGTCTTGCGAGGTGAGGACTGAGAAGTTTGTGGACACTAACGGACTGTGTGGTCCAGTGAGCGTCCAGAGGACTTCGTGCGTGTATGACTGGATCAGACGAGCGGGAGCACGCATTCACCGGCAGGAACAGGCCCCAATCGCACTGGTTGGACTTTCAAAGTAAAACTTCAGAAAACAAATTCTTTCAGAAAATGAGTGTTGAGGCACAGCAAGGCTTTGCCGCGACTCTCAGCTGAGACGTGGGTCGAGTTGGCATAAGACCGGAACGTACATCAGCTTGGAGAAAAACGTCCGTGCGTCTTCCCTTCTCCCCGAGAACTCAAAAAACCCAGTGAGTGCTGAGAACTGAGTCCCAGCACGGAGACAAAACAAAAACCTGCAGGTGTGAAAACAGAGCACTCTCTGTTTAAGCACAGATGAATTGTTTTTAGAACGGACGGGAGACCGAAGATTAAGTTATGTCTAGAACTTCTCCTTTGAAACAAAAACAGTTCAAACAAATACGAAGGATTGTTCCTTCAACTTTCGACACTTATTCTGCCTAGAGCAGACAGTTCAAAGCATGATCATTCTGAGATGTTCTCTTAACTTTGTCATATTTAAAATATACCAGTTTAGTAAAATCATCATTGAAATGACAAAAATACTGTTTGATCAATTCTGAATTAACACACATTAAAGAGAAAGTTCAATCTGATTAATTAGTGTCCATTAATCCATAATAATTGTTAACCAATATAGAGTCCACTTGTCCTTGAGAAACTCCTTGAGAGTTTCAAGAAGGTGTAACACTGAGAGTTTCAGAGGGATGTGGAGATGCCCATATCCCATACGGACATGAGAGTGCTGTATCCCTACATTTGTAAAACCTTCATTTAGAACTAGTCTGAAGGAGCTGAGATGTAATTCAGGGAATAGGATTGTGGAGTTGCCAATATCACTATAAACATTTCCAAAACAATTTATGTTTAAAAATATGATTAAGTTAAAGTTGTTGGGAAGCTATAGTGTCAGGTGAAGGATACCTGAAGTTGTTTTGTTTTCAGTTTGGAGATAGTTCAAGTGAAGGTTGTTTGTTTGTTTGTTTGTTTGTTTGTTTGTTTGTTTGTTTGTAGTTATTTTGTATTTTTTAAATAAGAGGCAGATATTATAAGAATGTTTTTCTTCTTTCTGCACCTTTTCATTCAATTTTTTTTTTCTTTCTGATTAATCTGTTTATTTTGAAGGGATGAATAAAAAAAAAACATGTAGCGCTGGGGGTGTTGTTTCAGTACTTTGTAGTTTCAGGGACATGTTGGCTCAAACTTTTCTTGTGCTTCATCTTCTGACTCTCATCATATTCTATCAAGTGGAAACTCTTCACATGAAACAAGTGATATGTTCTCACCACTAGTTGGAACGACTCTGTCACGTCGCTGCAGCAGAAGAAACCTGCAGTTTAACAGATCTTAGAAAGCCGAACCACTTCCTCACCGCCAAATTAGTCTTTCCTCTCTTATCAGTGATGCCATCTGATTTCTTTTCACTTGTGAAACCTTGTTCAGTCACATTCTGATGATCATGGGAACTCGCTTTGAAGCGAAAACTTAACATGCGTTGGATATTAGCTTAGCTTAGCCTGCTACCGCTAATGCCTTCTGGACTCGAGTTCTGCGTACCGTAAAAACCGGTGTATTATACGCAGTATTTTTGCTCATTTGAATGTCCTGCGTATTAAACACCGAAGAGTATTATTTATGGATTTTTTCCCATATTTTTAGACCCATTTTTCGCTCTGATTCTTCTTTTTTCATTTTTGGCAAAAATGGTGCAGTACCAGTTTCGGCCGCTATATGGGCGCTGTGGGCAGCAGCCAGCAGAGGACTCAGAGAGCGAAGAGGAAGAGGAGGGCCACTTCCAGACGTTTCTACTTGCATGTGTCCGAAAACAGCCTCCTCTGGTCGGACTGACTCTGTCGCTGCCCGCCCCTTGCTCTGGATGTAGCTGCTATTAGCTGTGAGGTTCGCTGTTTTTGTTTGCAAGATACCACTCATAAACCACACCGCGGATTTTTAAATCCAGCTGATTTCACATTTGGTTCAGCTCAGGAGCCCGTCTGCTATAGTCAGGTAAGAAATATATTTTTTAAGCGTTTATTTAGCTAAATTTAAAGAAACAAAGCGTCCGGTCCGAGCCGCCTGCCTAAAATTCGGCGAACTTTTTTTTTTTTATCCAGCTGATTTGAACATTTCGTTAAGCTCAGGAGCACGTCTTCTATAAAGTCAGCTAAGAAATATATTTTTTAAGCGTTTATTTAGCTAAATTTAAAGAAACAAAGCGTCCGGTCCGAACCGCCTGCCTAAAATTCGGCGAACTTTTTTTTTTTTATCCAGCTGATTTGAACATTTCGTTAAGCTCAGGAGCACGTCTGCTATAAAGTCAGCTAAGAAATATATTTTTCTCGCAAAGAAATAATTGTTTTTACCGTGTTTCCTTGTGAAGTTCTTTGTACTCGCTCGCTTCTGTCACCGCCATTTTAGGCAGGGCAAATGAGGCGCTGACGCGTCACGTGGTGATGACGCGTATTAAACACTGAAGCGTATTGTGTATATTTTTTTCTTGTTTATTTTTAATAATTGGACATAGCGTATTAAACACCGGTGCGTATTTTACAACGGCAAATACGGTAACTTCTTCGTCACCATGCACTTACGTAGTTATGTCGCAGCTTTTTCTGTCCGGGTTGAAACTGAAGCTGCTGCTTCAATCCGAACAGAAAAAGAAAAGTGTCAGTGAAACGCTGTAATCCTATTGAAATATTGAAAATATGCTTAAAACTCATATCATCATTGTTGAATAAAAGTACATCGCGAGATATATCGATATTGAATTATTGTCCAGCACTACTCTCCAGTTTTAGCTCCTCTCCATTGGCTCCCTGTTGAATCCAGAATTGAATTCAAAATATTACGTATAACCTATAAAGCTCTGAACAACCTAGCTCCATCTTATATTACAGATCTTGTTGTTCCATATTTTCCTAACGGCACACTTTGCTCTCAGACTGTAGGTTTATGGTTGGAGTTTCCAAAAGCAGAAGGGGAGGAAGATCTTTCAGTTGTCAGGCTCCTCTCTTGTGGAACCAACTTCCAATTTCTGTCCATGAGGCTGACACATTGTCCAGTTTTAAGACTGGACTTAATACTTTCCTTTTTGATGAATCTTATATTTAGGGTTGGCTTGTTATTATATTATAGACGCAGACTACTCGAGGACAAACTGATCTCGTTTCCTTAAATAATTTATTAAAAGTGAATAGTTTTCATTTTATACTGTTTCTATCTTAACATGTGATTCTTGACCTGCCATTGTGTATCTGTTCCTACCAAACACAACCAGTCAACGCAGATGACGCTCGTCCCGAGCCTGGTTCTGCTAAAGGTTTCTTCCTCATGAGGGAGTTTTTCCTTTCAACTGTCACCTTCATGCTTGTTCAAGATGAGAGTTCTGCGATGGAGTTAAACTTAAAGCAGTCTGCTCCTCAGATAAAAAGTGTTAAATTATTATTTTTATATATGAATGTTTCTGTTCAGTGCCCTGAGTTGACTTCTGTTGTGACTTGGCTCTATATAAATAAACTGCATTTAATAGTTAATTCAGATAAAACAGCTCTGTTGACTAAAAATGTCAATGTTCACATAATCAGTATTTTAGTTTGCAAACATTAAATAGAATGTCAAATAGGACTCCCAAAGTACTGTGCCCTCTTTGGAATTCTATAGTCAGGCATACTTCACAGTAGAAACACCATCTACAATTTAAATGGGTCACAAAGAGTTGGACTGTACACATTTGAACTGACATTGTGACAGCTATAAGTGTTTTTACACTTACAACATTTCAAGATTTTGCATGGAATGTTCAACTGACAATTGATGATGTCACACTAACTCAGCAAACTTTTACTCTCGCAGCTTTATTTCTATTCTATAAATCTATCCATCTATTTGCTTGACTGGATTTTACATGCAGGGTCAAGGGGAAGCTGGTGCCTATCTCCAGAGGTCATTGTGGGAGAGGCAGGGTGCACCCTGGCTACAAGTCCTTCAGTCAAGCATTCATGCCCTCACTTACGCCCAAGGACAATTTAGTACCGGTAACTGATTTCCCTAACAGGCATGCTTTATTCTGTGGGAGAAAAATAAAGACCCTGGAGAAAACTTATGCATGGAGAGATCATGGAAAATTTACCCAGCAAGGCCTCAGAGAGAGTGCAAATTTTGGCTGGAAATGTTTTTCTCAAACCTGGAAATGTGTGGTCTTTTTAACTTTTCTTTACATCTAAAGACTGTAGACAAAATATTATGGTGACCATCAGGACAGTCTGCTGCTCACCATTAAAGTATAACTTGTAGTTTTTGCAATGCAACTACTTGTCAATGCGTATTGGCCTGAGCAACGAAGTGCTGCGAAGGCCTATTGTAATTGTAGTGTTTATTTATTTAAAAAATGTTTTTTATTCTTCCCCCAAATGAAATGGCCTTTTGGGGGCTATATCATATCCCAAAACTAACCAAATTTGGCGGACTGATCAGGACTGGTGAAAAATTACGTATTTTGAAGGCGTGGCAAATATCACAACAGAAACGGCTCAAGAGCGCCACATAGAAATTTTCAAAATACCCTCCGCATTGGCCTTAGTTTGACGTAGAAGCACGACATTTGGTACACTTGTCCAATTCACCAAGATGCACAGAAAACCCACTGGCACCAACGCTGTACGATAAATGGTAAGGTGGCCATTTTGGAATTATGACCAAATTTTCACACCTTTTTGGCGGTTGCCTAGCCTCCGCATTTGAACAAATTCCTCCTAGGGATTTTGCTCAATCGGGTTCAAACTGGGCCAGTTTCTTCATAAGGCACAGGGGAAAAAACCTTATCAAAATGGTTCATTTTCATGCATGCATGCTGAAGGGTGGAGCCAGACGTCAAAGTTGGACATCTCGCCATGAAAAACGAAACGCTAATAGCACCTACACGAAAACTGTGTAATACATCAAACCTTCAGTGATTGACGCACATCCGATCCCCTGCAATACTGAATGGTCAAATCATGACATCACTTAAGCCACATCCCCTGACAACAGGAAGTGTAAAGTTTTACGTTGAGCGGTCCCGATAGGACCCCTGTTACCTAATCAGCGTGACAGTGTTTCCAGAGACCGAAGACATGTTGGTGTAACAAGCTTTCCAACACTGACCATTTTGGGTGGAGCATGTGGGCGTGGCAAAGGAAGACGTAACGCTGTCACAATACGTTTGGTTTTAAAATCCACAGATTTGATCCAAGGAGTACCAAAATCAGTATGATTGATCATTGCCCACTCCTTGAACAGGAGTTTGTGATAATTGTCCAATAGCCTCCATAGCGCCCCCTAGAATATTAAAAAACCTCAGCCCCAAGCCATTTTTGACCCGATAGTTCTGAAACTCAATGAACATCTGTGTCTTCTTAGGACCTACGAAAAACTCTATTGGAGCACTGGTCCAAAACCAACAGGAAGTCTGCAATTTTGGGTCAAAAGGTCATTTCCCGGCGTTTTGAATTGCAGATTATTATTACAGTATTATTATTTTTTTGTTGTTGTTCTTTGTACATCGGCATCTTTAAAGCACTTGGACTTCACTGTCTTCTATTACATATTCATCCATACATCCATAATCTTTACCCGCTTCTTCCTTTTCGGGTTGTGGGGGTCACTGGTGCTCATATCCAGCAGTCAATGTGCGAGAGGAAGGTACACCATGGACAGGGCTCCATTACATCACAGGGACACAGAGACAAATGAGACAAACAAACATTCACTCTCTCACTCACACCTAGGGAGGAAACCAGAGTACCCGGAGAAAACCCATGCATGCACCAAGAGAACATGCAAACTCCAGAAAGGCACCCAGCTGGGATTTGAACTGGTATGACCTGCTCTCCGAGAAGCAGCAGCTCTTCTAACTGCACCACCGTACCAACTTTTATACATTTTAGTAAACAAAATCGTTTAGATCCATATTTCAACCAAACAAGGTTAGAGAAGGAAACACGGCCATGTTGAAAGTCAAGTTTTTTTCTTTTTTAAACAGGTTTATCAATATTCCATCCATCACACACTCCTGACTGTTCGACCAAACAATTATTGACATAAAGCTGCCATTAGATGTGAACCAGAAAATGCAGCCTCATCTCCATAAAATTCATCCATTTTGGATCCAGTCACAGTTTTTCCATCAGTTCTCCCTGAGTGCACAGCTAAATTTGTTCCTGCAGGTTCACACTGAGATCTGTTCCTCAGCACCAGTTTCTAAACAACGGTCTGCTTCCAGATGGTCCTGTGACGTAAATTCTCAGTCGAGTTTACAGTATGCAGCTGCTCAATGTGCACATAAATAACAATCATGAAAACTGCTCCTATTAGTTTTAGAGTTTCTGTGTAAACACAATACGTCTTGTACTGAACAGGTCTGTCAATATATACTCAGAGTGCTGAGGTTCCTGCTTGCTTTAACATATGGAGGAAAAATGCAGGATAGATATTTTATTTTTAAAGCAGTAGTTTGACGGAATTTTACATTTCAAACTCAAATAAGCATAAAATAAAACGTAAAAGGCCAACATATTATTATTATGAAACTAGAAGAGAAATCAAAACCAAACCATCATTGGTGTGTGTGACTTAATCCTCAGTTTTATTACTTAAAATAATTTAGCACAGCTAGTGCTGTGCTCGAACTGTGACTAAGTGTTTAAATGTCCTCAACGTTTAGCCTCAATGCAGGTGTTCCTGGAAAACAATGGTGAAAATAACCAGGTACCACGATCAATGTGAAGTCCTTTTGAAATCTCTGTTTCTCACTGGGGCATAATGCTCATTAAATTTTGGGATCACCCTATAGGTAAGCATTAACGTTAATCCTATAATGGCATCAATAACATCTGGAGAGCTGGTGCAAAGAGAATAATCTTCACATGAATGTGAAGAAGACAAAGGAGATGATTGTGGACTTCAGAAGGAACAAACACACCCATGCCCCACTGAAAATAGGTGGGTCTGCAGTGGAAGTGGTCTCCAGCTACAAATACTTGGGTGTACACATGAATGATAACCTCAGCTGGAGCAACAACACCACCAGCCTGATCAAGAAAGGTCATCAGAGACTCTACTTCCTCAGACGGCTGAGACGAGCTGGTCTGAGCAGCCCAGTCCTCACCTCCTTCTACAGGTGTGCAGTGGAGAGCATCCTGTGCTCCAGCATCAACGTGTGGCATGGAGGCTGCACAGTTGAAGAGAGGAAAGCTCTGCAGAGAGTGGTGAAGGCTGCACAGAAGTCTGTTGGAGTCAGTCTCCCCACCATCACAGACATTTACACCTCCAGATGCAGGAAAAGAGCCACCTGCATCATGAAAGACCTCACTCATCCAGCACACTCACTCTTTGCCCCACTCCCCTCAGGACGGAGGTTGAGGAGCATCAAGTGTAGAACCACTAGACTGAGGAACAGCTTCTACCCTGAGGCTGTTAGACTCATGAATAAATAAAAATAAAATAAAAAATAAACACTGCAAAATATCACATCATGCTGATGCTGATCTGTTTTCTTGTTGCTGTGTTCATCTGTGACCATCTGCTCATACAGACTCATGTTCGTGCTGCTGTTTATTCCCACTATATTAGGCTTAGTGTATTACTAGTTGATGTTTTTCTTAGTTAGTTCTAGATGTTATTACTGTTTTTCTCTTTCATTTGTTGTTGGATGTAACTGGGACCTCGTGTACATAATCTCGTTTTCATCACATGTACCACATGCGGTGCAAATGACAATAAAGACTCTCTCTGACTCTGATAATGTTCATGGTATATTTGCTCAACAGTGCCACCTTTGTTGGTCACGTGATACTCTAGTTTCACTTGGAAGTGTGAAACTTCGTACACATGTAGAAGTCAGTAATGTGCAAAAAAAAAGACTGGAATATATGGCCTGAACTCAACAATACGTCAAACATTTTGGATGAATGATGTCATTTTGGGTGTTTTACTCATGTCCTATTTGAACATAGATATTTTAAAGGATTGATATCAAAGTTGGTCAACATACCATAAGACTTGGGTGATGAAGCCGTACCAAAAGCTTGTTTTCACCTTAGAGTGTGAGGATTGTTTGACCTGAGACTTTGACTTCTCGCCATGAAACTCAAAATGATCATATAAAACAGCTGGTCTTCACAAAAAATACACATCTCAACACATTTGCAACTTATAAAATTACTTTTTTGGCCATGTTTTCCTGGCAGGTGGCACAGTGGCTCAGTAGAACTGTTGCCTCTCTGCAAGAAGGTTGCCAGATCAAATCCTGGCTGGGGACATTTCTGGGTGGAGTTTGCATGTTATCTCCGTGCTGAGTGGGTTTTCTCCGGGTACTCCAGTTTCCTCCCACAGATCAAAAGCATGCATGTTAGTCTGATTGGTAACTCTAAATTGTCCCCAAGTGTGAGTGAGAGAGTGAAAGGTTGTTTGTCTCTAGTGTCCCTGTGATGAACTGAAGACCTGTCATGGGTGTCCTTCTCCTCTCACAGAGTGACTGCTGGATATGATCACCCCCGTGATCCGAAAAGGAAAAGGTGGGTGAAGATAATGAATGGATGGATGGATGGTGGAAGAAAAGCATCCAGCAAACAAACAATTGCCAAGTCTTCATGCAACTTACAGTAGTTTGCTGTGGCAACTCCTGAAGACGGGAGCAGACAAAAGTTAAAAAAAAAATGATTTATGTAATAAATAAAAATAATAAAAATAAAAATAAAAATATATATATACAGCTAGTGCTGTGCTCAAACTGTGACTAA
>JBBPBX010036677.1:0-16494 GCA_038048925.1 Garcialebias charrua | reverse complement strand
AGCCGTTTTCGCACTGCACGGCCCTCCCAAGCCCAGCTCGTCCCTGGTTGGCCCAGAGCCCGGCCTGGCCCGCCCCCGCTCATTATGCATTGTGCGGAGAGCCGCCTTGAAGTGGGTGGAGTGTTCTCTTGAAGTGGGTGGGAAGTTCTCTTGAAGTGGGTGGGAAGTTCTTGTGTGCGCGCTTGGTGTGTTTTAAGAGAGGAGACGCCGCAAAAAATATTTGTTAGCTGAATATATATATTAGTGTTTCTGAGTTTAATTTTTGTTAATAACTGATTACAAATCAGCTTATCCGTGCATGCGTGGGTTTTCTCCGGGTGCTCCGGTTTCCTCCCACAGTCCAAAAACACGCATGTTAGGCTGATTGGTAACTCTAAATTGACCCTGGGTGTGAACTAATATTCTCTAACTCTTGCGTGTAGCCAGGATTTTAAAATATAACTAATATGCTCTGATGGAGATGTTCAATATTTATCATCTAAAACTAATTACTCTGACCCAATAATTATAACCCAGCTCACTTATATCAAATATTCTCTGTTCCCTTTAAACACTTATATTTGATAGTACAAACATGTTGTTTGCTTTGCTCCTTGATACAGAAGAGACAGTCTTCTAGCCTTGACAATCTTTGGATTAGATGTTCTTGTTTGATCAGAACCATGACTTGTTTGTTTTATCTGTAAGACGTCAGAGCTGTCAAAACTCCACCTCCTTCTTGTTTAAATAGCTTGTCATGTCCAGTACAATTCGGAATTGTGCAGGACAATGTATTTGAGACCAAACTAGTTTCAAAGGACATTAAAAGCCCTTCCCCTTTGCAAAGTTGTTTGTCTGATTTAACACTGTTCTCTTGTTTATCTTTGTGTGGTTTTTATTAAGGTAACAGGGGTTTAAAATCCCCATCATTTTGGTGCCGAAAACCCATTCTCCCCACACCTGCTCCTGAAGACCTCTGAACGGAGCGCAGCTGCGAGGCACGGTAAATATGACAGAAAGTCCAGTGATTGGGTTTGTCTCTGGCCAGCTTCCTCTGTCCATGGTCAGGGTCAGGTTGGCGGAGCTTCCCAGACATCCACACAGGTCAGCGAGATATGTGAGTGTTAAATAGTGTTTGTTGATATGTCGTTTTTGAAACAATTTGATTCACCCTGAGCCGATGACTTGAAATTATGAATGAGGTGTCTGCTCTTCGATAACTAGGCGAATTTTGCGCACACGCTAGTTGGCAGAACCAAGATTTCTGTGATTTATAAGCGAGGGCAGCCAAAAATACGCCAAGACCAGAAATGTGAGGCTGGCTGCCAGACCTTTAAATTGGACTTAGCGTGTCCGGCCAGGCAAGATGAGAAATTAAGACAAGAACGTTTATATTTATATATATGGCGCGTCATTCTGTTTTTTGTTTAGTCCTTTTTACGTGTAATGTTTGTGTTTCTGGAGCCCTAAACCTCTGGTTTTTTCTTTTCTTCCTCCCATTTTCCTCAGTGTGTGCATGAGTAGCTCGGCTGCTGTCTGTTATCTGTTTTTGTGGGCCTTCACTTCACTTCCCTCCCCCCACTCCCTCCCCCACACCCTCCTTCCCCGTCTGTGTGAAAATTTATGCTGTATTTATTTACAAGAAAGGTACTGTGCTAACAGAGAGGCAGTACTAATGAAACATACATAAATAAAATAAAAATAAACATAAATATGGCACGAGAACTAAAGTTGATGTTGACAAGTAGATTTTTATTTAAATAATTTTACAAACCAAGAAATTTGATTGTCTTGCTTGGAGAATTCTCGGTGGATCTGTGAACACACATATACAAATTATTACTTTCTTACTTCAGCATTCCATTTAAAACGTGACTGAGAGAGGATTGATTGCAAACATTTCCCATTGTATTTTTCCTGATGTTAAGAAAAATTATAAAAAGTTACATAATCATCTCTGATATACAGGACCAAAAAAAAAACTTATGGTTAAATATAAAATAAATATTTAAATACTTTTTTTAAATCATGAATGTAGCCGAATGCGACAAAAAGACTTTAGTATTTGATCAATCTAGTTTATAAAATTCTAATCCAAATACTTTAGGTTTTAAAGGCTTAACAACGTTAAATTAGGACGTTTTAACAGTAGGCCTGGCGCCCACATCAGCGGTCCGATTTAATAAAATTTTAGCGAGAAAGACTCCAAATTGTTTCGCTGAACCAAGCGGACAGATCCGTTTTTATCATGAAAATCTGACGAAGAAAGATCCGATTTTACATAATCCAAAAATTACGTTTTTTATCGGAAATGAAAGCTAAGCTAATGCTGACGGAGCCGCCAGCTAAAAGCTTCGTCCGTCCGAAAACAGTGCAAATGCCGTTGTACTGTGAAACCAAACGTTTCTAAATTGTTTTCTCTGCAAAAAGAAACTGAGAATTCGCTTACCAATTTTTATCGAAATAGTTCTGTCGAAAAAGCTGAATGATGACGAGGCAAGAATTCAGGAGGCCTTGTTGTCATGAGAACTTTGATACAGTGTTGCCAGATCTCGCGACAGAAGCAAACGACCAGCCCAAAACAAGCCCAAAACGAGCCCAACTGGCAACCCACCCCATTGTGTAAAACTAAGACCGTTTTTAACCAGTATACACATACATTTATTATGACGTTGCATACAAACGGCAAAAATTATGCTAAACACTTTG
The DNA here is from genome assembly GCA_038048925.1 of Garcialebias charrua. Taxonomy (NCBI): domain Eukaryota; kingdom Metazoa; phylum Chordata; class Actinopteri; order Cyprinodontiformes; family Rivulidae; genus Garcialebias; species Garcialebias charrua. The sequence continues at coordinate 13,806 of JBBPBX010036677.1, read as the reverse complement.
AAAAACATAGCCACTCTAAAAAATAAAGATACATTTTGCATATTTATACAGATTAATCCCATTAAACCTCTGGGACTCATTTGAGATCTGAATTTTAAATGAAGAGTGATGACAACACTTGACAATGACGACAATAGACATTCATGAAAGCTGCGTACAACTTAGTAAAAATAAACTAAAAAATTGAACAGCTAACCATGCTAAGTATGCGCCCTTTTCTCCCATTTTTTAATTATATTATTTCCCCATATTTCCCCACTTATTGGAGCTAATTTTAGCGTGGTTTTGTCACTAGACGAAGAATAAAGTGAAATGAATAACAAGCCCAAATAAGCGACTTTAAGTTCAAAGTAAGCCCAAGTAACCACGATAAGCGACTACTGAAAACAAAGAGCCCAGAGTAGCTTATGATGAGCGGTCTTGGCAACTATGCTCAGTCACCTGTGATTATCTGAGGGGAACAGACAAGTAACATTCATGAAACAAAAACAGTTTTATCTTGGTCATCCAGAGAGGTTCAGTTCATGTTTTCAGATTCTGGGTAGGGTCTGTTACTGCGAGGTGAAGTGAAGTTGAGAGGAACTGGATGTTTTTATAGCAGTCGCATAGGATGGTGATAAAACACGGAATATTATTTGGATTTAATGCAAAATAAATGGGAAGTAGAGCAAGTATTACCGGTATACTGCATTGAATTACAATTATTGACTATTTAAACTTTTATAATAAGCTTGTTAATTTAAATTAACAACCATAATCAGATCAAAATTAAGTTTAGGCATTTTAGGATAACAAGTCTTAGAAAAATTTAGCAGAAATTTATTTTTAGACTTGCCAGTAAATTCTGTCTTTTAAAAGTTTAACTAAATTGATAAAACTTTGACACTTATAAAGATAAAAATATATATATATTCTTGTCAAATAGTTTTGACTAGATAATTTTTGACTAGTTGTAAGTTGAAACGCTCAGTTTAAATTCATCATTTTTAAACGATTTTTGCATACATTGAAAATGTTTTATCAATTTTAAAGAGCTGTTACACAGTTAAGTAGATTATAAGTGCTGTTTCCTTTTAAGAGTTATATAATGTGACTGTAATGATTAATAATAAAAATGCTTTATTAGAAGTAACTTTTCAGCAAGTAGGTTTAATACGCACAAGAATCCAGCCAACTCGCCAGGAGTGAAGGACACATTTCACTGTTAAAACCTAATTTTGGTGTTGTTTCGCATAAATTATGACCATTAGAGGCAAAATGAAGTCTGGTATATTTGAACGGTAATTAGAATAACATATCATTTGGCCATACAATGCATAATCTTTGACAGCAGTAAGAAGGGTTGTTTTTATTTCAAACAGATTGGGGCTGTGTATACAGTAATAATAATATAACTTTTGATAAGTAAACCACTGAAAAGTGGTAAAATTTCTAGTTTTGGGTTAAGTTGACAATTTTACTCATACGTAAATTAATGATTTTAGATCTATTATGCAGATGTAAGAATTATGAGGAAGTCAATATTAATACTGACCTCTTTATCCTTAATTAATCTACTTATTCAGATTGAATAGTAAATTCACGGATTCTGTTCTTTTTCAGTTTACCCAATATCTCTGTGATCTTTATGATGGATAAATAAACAGAGCCATTAAGTGACAAAGACGTTAACTTAGTTTGATATGTCAAAGAGACACTATCATTTATTTAAAATAAATCAACTAAATTAACACCATTACACTTGATTGACATGATTTCACTTTCTTTCAAATTAAAACGTCAGCACACTTAAATTCAACACAACAGACTTCAATATTGGATGTTAACATATTTAGTCTGTGGGCTCTTTAAACTTAAAATAGTTTCCGGCTTAGATTGAGAGGGGAAAAAGTAGGAGGAAAGATTTAAGAAGAATTGGGAGGTTAAGAGAGGAAGTTTATCTTGCATTTATGAAACCAGATGACACTCTTCTGTACGCGTCCAGCTAAGATATCATCACACCTCCAGCAAGCAAACAGCTGCTCCTTTACCTTAAGACGTCCGCCTTGGTTCTGGTAAAGAGCTGTGGTCAACTTTAGACTGACAAGTCGTCGGTCCCGCAAGTCCAAGCTGGACTCCACGCGTGTTTACCTTGTCGGTGTCGGTGATACTCGCTTTCATCGGCAAAAGTCGTGGCAGTCGTGGTTTCTTGGCTCAAGATAATTTATTCCAGGAAGGAATAACAAACGCTCGTTCGAGGTGGACTCATAACAGCCTGTTATCAGTCCTTAGCTGAAGACGCAGGTCGTTAGCTCTTGACCAAAACGTACCCAGCTCTTGGGAAAGGTTCACATCTCTTTGAAATTCCCAACAAACTCTCGAAGCGTTCTCGCACAGTAAGAACTTAAAAAGCAGGAACAAAGAGAGGAGTGGACTTGCCTTATCAGGCCCAAGGTCAGCCAGAGCAGAGAGAGCTTTGTTTAGGGAACAGACAGAGAAAGCTGGAGCCTTGTTCATGATTAAACTGTCTTCTTATTTCTAAACAAAACAGTCGGGTCTCTGTGACCCGATATTTCCCTTTAACACAGCAGTGAAACACAGTTTAACTCTCAAAGAATAACACAGCTTAAAAGCACACATCATGAAAATGACAAAAGTTATTCTTTTGATCACATCAGCTTAAAATCAAAGATAGAAATAGTCTCTTATTGGTGACTATGTTATCAGATTATAGCTAAATGAATGATTTTGTAGTAAATGTCTTGCTTTACTGAGAGGTCAGTAAAGGTCATCACTGGACAGTTCAAAGACCTTAATTTGACCCTGGGTAGGTCCACTACATCTCCCCCCTTTTGGAAGCCATCGCCAGTCCTTGGGGATGGGGTCCAACACGAAAGGAAACCTTGAACTGTCTTTGATCTTGAAGTAATCCAGCAAGTGGACAAGAAAAATCAAAAATTATAATCCCATAAAGTTTTGGAAATTTCATACTGTTCGGAGGTAATCCCATTGCGAAAAGCTTTTACTCCTTTGGAAAACAAAGTCTGTTAACTCTTGGAAAACAAAGTCTGTGATCCCTTGGAAAGCAAAGTCTTATAATCCACAGCGGTAATTCCACAGCAGTAATTCCCTACGATTAGTTTTGTTGATTTATCGGCAACAATTGTTTTCATAATCAGCATGTAGAGGGGATCCCTCGATTGACGCAGAGGAGGCGGCCCTTGGACGAAGGTTGAAGACCAAGCGTTGGAGCTGCAGGTCCCCACATCGAAGGTTGTTGGCTGGTTGGTTTCCAGTCAGTGCCACTCTGGTTCTATGTGTCATGCAATTATGTGGTTTTTAAGGTGGGCTTATGATTGGGATTTTACATTAAGCCTTACCTATATGCACCTGGTATGTAAGCTATCATGGTTTAGATCAGCTACACTTACTAATTAAGGGGTGGATCAATTCTGTAAATTAGATATAGGGATTTGTACCTATAGAATTTTGGAGGGCTTCTGTAACGAAGGCCTCTAATTCCAAACTATTCCTCCATTCATTACTTAGTTTAGGTTAAACTAAAGTAAAAATGAAATATAGTTTGATCTAAATGTCTGTTGTCTTTTAGACGAACGACGTAGGATTTGGTATTCCTAATAAATTTTGAAGTCTATGGCGAGACTCATCAAAATGAATAGATAATCTAGAATAGAAACGATCGAATCGGTTCAATTTAGAAATTGTGAGACCAGTGTAGTTTATGGTACCTTGAGTAGCTTTAAACTACATTGACTCTTCGACGATTGAGATTTAACAAAACGAACTGCATGTTGGCATAGTTAAATCCATATCATTCATTAACCAATGTTAATACAAAACCTTTTTGGCTGGGAGTGTTCAGAACCAAACAGTATCTCAACTAATGACAACAGTAATGACTAAACAACAAGGAAACAACGTTTCACTGCTTCGACCCACTCTTGTCGTCAGATTCCAAAGTGCAACACACAAGAAAACAGGTCTCAACTTATGACCGAGGTCAAATTAAATCTCGTGGATTTAAACTGTTGTTAAGGTTAGTTTTGTTGTGGGTGTTAGGCTTAGTGTTTCTAAGTTCAAATTGGACAATGCGACTTATAGGGTGGAAATATGGTAGTTTAAACCTGATTAGTTTATTTACTAACTTGTGTTTGGACGACCTTATTATCCCATGAAGTCGGTGTGTTTGTGAGATCTTTGTCTTTTGTGGAGTCATTGAACGCCTTGTAAGGTTTGATCTGATTTCGATGTACCCATTTAGCAATTGGCTCTTTGCGGCCTTTGCTGATTTTGATTTCGTAGACGACTGAGGACACTTTGTCTGTTATCAGATGAGGTCCAGTCCACCTGGGCATTAGTTTGCGGGCGAGAGTTCCGGTCTCGGACCCTCCTTTCCCGGTTGCTGGGGCGAACGTATAGTACCAGACTCTGTCTCCCACTTGGAGTTCATTGTGAGAGGCCTTTTGGTCATAGTACGCCTTACGTCCTTCAGCGGATTTTTCCAGGTTTTTCTGGGCGAAAGCAAAAGTGTTTCTGAGGTGTACATTCAAATCTTTGTCTTTGGCATGGCCTAACATCACCCCCCTTTGGTCATGGGGGACCACGATCACAGGTGAGGACGTCCGTCCATGGGCACAAGTTAGGATGCCACCGTTTAGTTTAAGCTGTTCGCGCAGCTGAGAGAAGACGGTACACAGGAATCGTTTAGGTTTTGGCCAACGTATCTTCTTACGTTTACCTCTTTCCGTGTAATTCAGGTGTGTCACAACTGTCGGCGCAGTCGCAGGTGTGTCTGATTGTACAGACTGCGACGGGTCACTGTCGTTGTGTGTGTCTTCCCACTTCTTGACTGAAGAGGGGCTCTTTGAGTCTGTAAAAACTATGTCATTTCTGATTAGTTCTAGACACAAATGTCCCTGAACCAAGGTTTCATCGAAAGCTTGGCTGATAGCCGATTTACCTGTCCCAGGGGACAGTACAGCAACCTCGGTGTGGGGTCCTTGGATCTCCACACCTTTCTCTACCTGTGGTAGGTAATGTGAGTTTGCCCCCTTCTTGTCTGATGAGGGGTCCTCGTAATCTGCAACAATGATGTCCAAGTGACTGTCAGCGTTTGGTTGACTGTCATTTTCTGGACTCAGATGCCCTTGAACCAAGGTTTCATTGAAAGCTTGGTTGATTGCCGAATTACCTGTCTCAGAGGACAGTACAGCGTCTTCGGTGTGGGATCCTTGGATCTCAACACCTTTCACTACCTGTGGTAGGCAGTGGTCAGGGAGTGCTGAATGTGTCAGCTCACAGAGGAGGTTCTCTTGTTGGGCCGGAGTTTGGTCCAACTTTTGGGTCTCTTCTGTCTCACCTGTAGTTGAAGGTTCACTTACCGGGCTCTCGTCCTCGGATGAGCAGTCCCTTGTGTCCTTTGCGGTACCTGCGGTTAGGCAGTCTGTATCGCAACTAGGAGGCACTTTATTGGCAGGGGTTTTCTCACTGTGCTCCACATTTTCCGTCGACCATAATCTATAATCGCGTTGAAGCGGTTTATAAAATCTTGGCCAACCAAAAATGGGAATGAGTCAAGTTTAGACACGTACACCGGGTGGCGTAGTGTCATTTCGCCAATCTGCATGTGAACCATAGCCATAGCTGTTAGGGTTGTTCTCGTCTCTGCGAGACCCTGTAGCTCAATAGCACATTTCTCAAAGGGTATTTGCCTGTCAACACCGTTAGCGGCGGTCCTCAGCTCCTCGAACAGCTTGGCCGACATAATGGTTATATCAGAACTGCCATCCAGGAGGGCTTCACGCTCAAGGACACCTTCCAGTGTGATAGGCAGGTAAGCTTTCTTAGCCACCCCCCTTTGTATAAAGTTACACAGAAACCTCACAGGTCTTGTCCCACGTTTCTGTTCACGTGTGACTCTGTCTGTGTAATCTTGTTTACTGTCAGCATCTTGTTGGCTGTCAGCATCATGACCTTCAGGATGTTGTTGTGTGTCAGCAATTGGTTTGCTGTCAACATCCATGGCAATGTTGGTAGTAGTGTGCGCTGAGTTATTTGTGTGCTCTGAGTCTTTGTGAAAGACAGTGCTACACATCGCTCCAGGTTGGTCAATGTTGATAGTGTCATTATCAATGATAACGCCACTCATTGTATCAGGTTGGTCAAGCACAGTAACATTCAAATCTACTGACAAACTACTTACTTCCTCTGTCTCTTCCGAGCATAGAGGTGTTGGGCCATTATTCCGGGACATTCGTGACTCTTTGCCTGTCTTGAACTGTTCTGTTCGAGGCGCGGGAGGTGCAGTTCCAAGGCTCGGGGGTTTCTGTTGGGACCACGCATAGTTACATGAGTATAGGTCCTCATCCTTCAATTTCTTTTGAAGTCCACCCACCGATGGACCTTGGTTTTCACCCATCTGGTTCGATCTGAACCGTTGTGGGTCTCTTAGAGAGTGAACACCTACCTTTTGTGGTTCGTTGCTTGTCTCAGATTTTTCAATCTGAGGTGCTTCAGGGGCGGGGCTCCCTTTAAACCATTTTGAGTCACTGTTCCAACTGGTACCAACATTTCGGTGTATGTCAGTTTGAAAATCTTGTTCATTCTTGCTAGTATTATCCAACTCTTTTAACAACCGACGCGTGTTCTCCACCACTTCTGAGGTCAGAAGGCCTTTGAGACGATAGTGTTCATTCTCGCTAGTATCATCCCACTCTTTTATCAACCGACGCATGTTCTCTGCCTCTTCTGAGGTCAGAGGACCTTTGAGACGACGGTGTTTATTCTCGCTTTTTTGCGACTGGGATACGACCTTTTGACCTGGGCACACCTCAGAGGGTGTTTTGTTTTGCATGTGAGCCTCAACAGCAGTTACAGCGCACTGTTTCATCACTGATTGTTTAAACTGATGTTGTAGCTCAAGGCCTTTTTTGAGAAGTTTTTCTCTTTGTCGTTTGCTATTGTTGTCACTAACTGTGTGCTCTGAGTTATCCATGTGCTCTGAGTTATCAAAGACAAGGTCACTCATTGTACCAGTTTGGTCATCCTCTATATCATTCAAGTTTTCAAACAACCAACTTTTGTCCACTATCTCCTCAGAGCTTAGTGGTGCGTTGCCTTTTTCCTGGAACTTCTGTGACCTTTTGCTACTCCCGGACTGTCCAGTCCGCAGTGCGGGGGCAGGGCCTTTGCTCGGTGTAGACCGCGGAGGGTCACTTAAAGAGCGGGCGTCCACCGTTTGTGGTTTTTTGCTTATCTCGGGCAGCTTCGTCCGAGGTGCAGGGACAGGACGTGTGCTCGTCCTTTGAAATCGTTTTATGTACTCTGGGTCTTGTCTGAGCCACTCCGGCTCATTGTTCCAGCGGGCATCAGTTTGTCGTGGTTTGTTAGTTCGAAAAACATGTTTCTTCTCGCCTTTTTTAGGAGAGGGAGTTGATGAACTTGTCCCTTCCAGCTCCAGCGAGTGGGATTTGACCTTGTCTTGGTAATGTAGTTCACGCTCTGGTTTTGTTTTTAACCAGATCGGGTCAGGGAGTTGACGAACATCAAAACCATTTATAGCACGCCGTTTTATTTTTAATTGCTCAATCTCACTTTTTAACTCAAGTTGTTCTTGTTGAAAATTTTCTCTTCTGCGAATGTTATCTTGCCTTAACAATTCAAGTATTTCAGTGAGCAGCTGTAAAGCTTCATCACAATCGTTATCTCCCATCTTTTTGTTTTGAATTCGTTTGATCTCACGTTTTAACTTAAGTTTTTCTTGTTGAAAAGTTTCTCTTCTGCGAATGTTACTAAGCCTTAACGATTCAAGCTTTGCTGTGAGCAGCTGTAAAGCTTGATCATAATTGTTATCTCCCATCTTTTAGTTTTGATTTTGTGTGAAAAAAATCAAAAGATTGTTCTCATGTTAGTGTTTGCAAATAAATATTCACTTTTAATGTAGCACTGAGTCAAATAAACTAATCAGCTGAGGTTTACGTGTTTCACTGTGTAATAAGTATTCATAGGTACCTTTTTTCAGGTTTTTACCCTCAATGAACTTTGTAAAAGTTAAATGCACTCTTGCAGTGTTAACTTTAAAATAGAACTTACGTTCAAACAACAGTTACTAACTAACCCAAGCAGCCTGATTTCCGTTTTTTCTTACTCAAACGCTTATAAAAGAGGGCTGACTTAAATGCAATGACTTCACTAAAATGTGACAGGATGCTGCTTGAGCATGCCTTTAAAAAGATGTCTTGCAGTCTCAGTGAAACTGATTTTGTACTGCATTTGACAGTTATCAGGAGTGAAAAATGACTTTCGTTTGTTATTTTAAGCTTTTCATTTAAAATAAACTGGAGTCATTAATTTTACACAGAAAAACGTTAAAAATGCGATTTTTAACTAAAAGTGTACAGATGTACAACAATTCTGTTTAAAATTCAGAGATGTGAAGAGCTTAATGTGGAAATTTCTCTGTTCTCCATCATTTTTTTTTTTTATTTAATTTGAAAATCAAATAAAAAAATGCTTTTTGAGTGTTATTTTAAATCTCTTCAGTATTTAAAATGAGCACAAATTGTGTGTCTGTACCTCTGTTATACTAAAATTTGTATTTAGAATAAACAGGAGTTTTTGTTTGCGTACAGAACAATTTTAAAAGCTGGTAATTTCACCATAAAATGCTGACTTCTCATGATGTATTTGAGAAAACTCATCTGTCAACGTCTTTTAACCAACAGGGGGCAACTTTGAGTCTTAATTTATCACGTGGAGACTGAATTTTTCTTTATTCAGTATTTAAACTAAAAACAACCTTTTCAGAGTTAGTTTCTAGTGTATCAGTGATAAACGCTCGAACTGCGGTCTTGTCAGAGACAAATTTATGTTGTTAGACAGTTTAGATGGCTTAAATTGAGTTTTTTAAACTTTTAGTGAAACCACTTTTCACCGTGTGTGTGTGAACTGCGTCTGCTTGTCACTCAAAGTGCATCAGGAAATGACGACACAAATAGGCGGGTCGACGCAGCGCGTCACCAGCTCTGCTGTGCTGAGCGAGGCGGAGCTCGCTACACAGATACGTGACGTCAACCAATCAATCACAGCGGTTGTAGTTCATTCCAAGCATTCATGGTAAAAGTAGTTTTTATTACCTTCGACCAATGTAGTACCGGAAATGACGACAAAGAGGGTTGGTCGCAACGGCGTGCGTTCCCACTACAGCGAATCAGCGTTCGCCACGAGTGATTGACAGCTCACAGCTCTCGTTTCATCCAATCACAGCTCGTAAACAAACGTGTACTAGGACACGTAGCTCTTTAACGTTAGCTTAGCACAACAGAACACAACTTTATAGACTCGTAAACAACTCAAACGCTTCAATTTAACTCCCCAAAACTCTGAAACATGCGGCGAACACACCTAGACAGGCCAACTTAGTTACGCTCAGTAACACAGCACTGCAGCTGTTGAACAAACACGGACTCACTCGGAGCGCGTAAAGGTCGGTTCCGGTCCACTTCGTCGTGGAGCAGAAACTTGGGTCTGAACAGAACCACTATCCGACTACGTTCTACAGTAATATGCTTCTATGACCTGCTCTAACATGTAAAATGCCACAACAGCAATCTTGTAGATGTTAAATTAGCTTTCAGGCTTCTGACTCGGCGGTCAAACAAAGCGTTGTACAGGAGTCTGCGTGAACTGGACCGAAACAGGACCAGAACCACCACAGACCACGGCTGACAAAACTTCACCTGAATGCTTCCAACAGCGTCTAACAGAGATGAAACAATAACAATCTCACAGCTTCAAATGATAAAAACATGCAGAATCTGCCTGCTTTGAACACTTCCAGCCAAAATCATTATCCTCAGAGTTTAAAACTTGGATCCTCTTATGCAAACATGACGTTACAGTTCATGACTGAGACCACAGATATCAATAAACTTTCAGAACCACGTACGAAGGCCACCAGATGTAAGAATTATGAGGAGGTCAATATTAATACTGACCTCTTTATCCTTAATTAATCTACTTATTCAGATTGAATAGTAAATTCACGGATTCTGTTCTTTTTCAGTTTACCCAATATCTCTGTGATCTTTATGATGGATAAATAAACAGAGCCATTAAGTGACAAAGACGTTAACTTAGTTTGATATGTCAAAGAGACACTATCATTTATTTAGAATAAATCAACTAAATTAACACCATTACACTTGATTGACATGATTTCACTTTCTTTCAATTTAAAACGTCAGCACACTTAAATTCAACACAACAGACTTCAATATTGGATGTAAACATATTTAGTCTGAGGGCTCTTTAAACTTAAAATAGTTTCCAGCTTAGATTGAGAGGGGAAAGAATAGGAGGAAAGATTTAAGAAGAATTGGGAGGTTAAGAGAGGAAGTTTATCTTGCATTTATGAAACCAGATGACACTCTTCCGTACGCGTCCAGCTAAGATATCATCACACCTCCAGCAAGCAAACAGCTGCTCCTTTACCTTAAGACGTCCGCCTTGGTTCTGGTAAAGAGCTGTGGTCAACTTTAGACTGACAAGTCGTCGGTCCCGCAAGTCCAAGCTGGACTCCACGCGTGTTTACCTTGTCGGTGTCGGTGATACTCGCTTTCATCGGCAAAAGTCGTGGCAGTCGTGGTTTCTTGGCTCAAGATAATTTATTCCAGGAAGGAATAACAAACGCTCGTTCGAGGTGGACTCATAACAGCCTGTTATCAGTCCTTAGCTGAAGACGCAGGTCGTTAGCTCTTGACCAAAACGTACCCAGCTCTTGGGAAAGGTTCACATCTCTTTGAAATTCCCAACAAACTCTCGAAGCGTTCTCGCACAGTAAGAACTTAAAAAGCAGGAACAAAGAGAGGAGTGGACTTGCCTTATCAGGCCCAAGGTCAGCCAGAGCAGAGAGAGCTTTGTTTAGGGAACAGACAGAGAAAGCTGGAGCCTTGTTCATGATTAAACTGTCTTCTTATTTCTAAACAAAACAGTCGGGTCTCTGTGACCCGATATTTCCCTTTAACACAGCAGTGAAACACAGTTTAACTCTCAAAGAATAACACAGCTTAAAAGCACACATCATGAAAATGACAAAAGTTATTCTTTTGATCACATCAGCTTAAAATCAAAGATAGAAATAGTCTCTTATTGGTGACTATGTTATCAGATTATAGCTAAATGAATGATTTTGTAGTAAATGTCTTGCTTTACTGAGAGGTCAGTAAAGGTCATCACTGGACAGTTCAAAGACCTTAATTTGACCCTGGGTATGTCCACTACACATATTATTATTACTGTATACACAGCCCCAATCTGTTCGAATAAAAACAACCCTTCTTACTGCTGTCAAAGATTATGCATTGTATGGTCAAATGATATGTTATTCTAATTCCCGTTCAAATATACCAGACCTCTTTTTGCCTCTAATGGTCATAATTTATGCGAAAACAACACCAAAATTAGGTTTTAACAGTGAAATGTGTCTTTCACTCCTGGCGAGTTGGCTGGATTCTCGTGCGTATTAAACCTACTTGCTGAAAAGTTACTTCTAATAAAGCATTTTTATTATTAATCATTACAGTCACATTATATAACTCTTAAAAGGAAACAGCTCTTAAAATCCACTTAACTGTGAAATAGCTTTTTAAAATCGATAAAACATTTTTAACGTATGCAAAAATCGTTTCAAAATGATGAATTTAAACTGAGCGTTTCAACTTACAATCTAGTCAAGTTTCTATTTGACAAGAATACTTTTTATCCTTTACAAGTGTCAAAGTTTTATCAATTTAGTTAAACCTTTAAAAGACAGAATTTACTGGCAAGTCTAAAAATAAATTTCTGCTAAATTTTTCTAAGACTTGTTATCCTAAAATGCCTAAACTTAATTTTGATCTGATTATGGTTGTTAATTTAAATTAACAGGCTTATTATAAAAGTTTAAATAGTCAATAATTGTAATTCAATGCAGTATACCGGTAATACTTGCTCTACTTCCCATTTATTTTGCATTAAATCCAAAAATAATCCGTGTTTTATCAACATCCTATGCGACTGCTATAAAAACATCCAGTTCCTCCCAACTTCACTTCACCTCGCAGTAACAGACCCTACTCAGAATCTGAAAACATGAACTGAACCTCTCTGGATGACCAAGATAAAACTGTTTTTGTTTCATGAATGTTACTTGTCTGTTCCCCTCAGATAATCACAGGTGACTGAGCATAGTTGCCAAGACCGCTCATCATAAGCTACTCTGGGCTCTTTGTTTTCTGTAGTCGCTTATTGCGGTTACCTGGGCTTACTTTGAACGTAAAGTCGCTTATTTGGGCTTGTTATTCATTTCACTCTATTCTTCGTCTAGTGACAAGACCACGCTAAAATTAGCTCCAATAAGTGGGGAAATATGGGGAAATAATATAATTAAAAAATGGGAGAAAAGGGCGCATACTTAGCATGGTTAGCTGTTCAATTTTTTAGTTTATTTTTACTAAGTTGTACGCAGCTTTCATGAATGTCTATTGTTGTTATTGTCAAGTGTTGTCATCACTCTTCATTTAAAATTCAGATCTCAAATGAGTCCCAGAGGTATAATGGGGTTAATCTGTATAAATATGCAAAATGTATCTTTATTTTTTAGAGTGGCTATGTTTTTCAAAGTGTTTAGCATAATTTTTGCCGTTTGTATGCAACGTCATAATAAATGTATGTGTATACTGGTTAAAAACGGTCTTAGTTTTACACAATGGGGTGGGTTGCCAGTTGGGCTCGTTTTGGGCTTGTTTTGGGCTGGTCGTTTGCTTCTGTCGCGAGATCTGGCAACACTGTATCAAAGTTCTCATGACAACAAGGCCTCCTGAATTCTTGCCTCGTCATCATTCAGCTTTTTCGACAGAACTATTTCGATAAAAATTGGTAAGCGAATTCTCAGTTTCTTTTTGCAGAGAAAACAATTTAGAAACGTTTGGTTTCACAGTACAACGGCATTTGCACTGTCTTCGGACGGACGAAGCTTTTAGCTGGCGGCTCCGTTAGCATTAGCTTAGCTTTCATTTCCGATAAAAAACGTAATTTTTGGATTATGTAAAATCGGATCTTTCTTCGTCAGATTTTCATGATAAAAACGGATCTGTCCGCTTGGTTCAGCGAAACAATTTGGAGTCTTTCTCGCTAAAATTTTATTAAATCGGACCGCTGATGTGGGCGCCAGGCCTACTGTTAAAACGTCCTAATTTAACGTTGTTAAGCCTTTAAAACCTAAAGTATTTGGATTAGAATTTTATAAACTAGATTGATCAAATACTAAAGTCTTTTTGTCGCATTCGGCTACATTCATGATTTAAAAAAAGTATTTAAATATTTATTTTATATTTAACCATAAGTTATTAGGTCCTGTAAATCAGAGATGATTATGTAACCTTTTATAACTGTTCTTAATAGCAGGAAAAATACAATGGGAAATGTTTGCAATCAATCCTCTCTCAGTCACGTTTTAAATGGAATGCTGAAGTAAGAAAGTAATAATTTGTATATGTGTGTTCACAGATCCACCGAGAATTCTCCAAGCAAGACAATCAAATTTCTTGGTTTGTAAAATTATTTAAATAAAAATCTACTTCTCAACATCAACTTTAGTTCTCGTGCCATATTTATGTTTATTTTTATTTTATTTATGTATGTTTCATTAGTACTGCCTCTCTGTTAGCACAGTACTTTTCTTGTAAGTAAATACAGTATAAATTCTCACACAGACGGGGAAGGAGGGGGTGGGGAGGAGGGAGTTTGTCAGTTTCTGCTCCGAAACCA
>JBBPBX010036676.1:0-26979 GCA_038048925.1 Garcialebias charrua | reverse complement strand
ATATATATCACCCCAGACAGAACACAGCAGTGGCCAGTCTCTATAGACTTCAAAAATGGACCTACTACCGGCAAATTCACCCACAAATACATTATATGGAAAAGAAAAAAGAAAAATTCTTTCGCTGTGCCTTTATTTATGCTCGTTGTATTAACAATAAGGATAAATCTGCTCTGGACAGCAATCACAGTTCCCGTGAGTAGACCAGTCACTCAAAACGGCATACTGCAATTCTGGAGTGGCCTAACCACTCTAAACGGCAGGACATAGCCTGGATCAGAACCTGGATTATTTCGACGACCAACGGATCCCAGAGATAGGAGCCAGGCCTCTGTACCATGACCCCCGGAACCCTACAATAAAAATGAACAGTGTCTCTGAGCCGAAAGGCAGACAGAGCTCATGTAATAGGAGGGGGGATGGAGGGGAGGGCGAGCAACTATTAGGCACTCATAAATTATCCTTGTGTGTATGTGGAAGTGTGACTATGTGCTTTCGACTTACATGTACAACCGTTGCAAAAAATGCACAACAAAATAACTACAGTAGTTTTCACATTTACTTTTAGCTGCTAACATAACGAACCGCAGCTAAACCACGGTTAAAATTAGCCCACCCGAAGTTAAACAGCCCTCAGTCAACATAAAATTTAGTGTATCTGATAGCAGTCATTTTATGATAAGAGGAGTTCTTCTCACCTGAGAATGCAGACGCCTTATGCTGACTACATGTGTGCTTGTCCCGGTGAGGGAAGCTCCCGAACGGCTCCCGTTGTCAGGCCAAACTTCAAACTCTCAGCGTCGGTGGTCACCAAATTGTTACGGTTCAAAAGTTGAAGGAAGCTCTGAAACAAATGTGCTCGTTATTTGCAGGTTTATTGTACATATAAGAAGAAATTTTGCAGCTGCAAACAGACCTCACTCGGATCACAAAAGTCCACACACACGTCTTCAAAAACTGGGCTACGTTATATACCCCCGGATGTCGTCATCACCTCGTGGACCCTGGACCCACCTTGGAACTTCCTCGGGACCGCCCTGGGACCGCCTACACTACCACGTAGCCAGCTTTTTTCCAATAAACTATCAGCTTCAATGTAAACAAAAGTGTAGGGGCTGTTGATTGGTGCAGGCGAAAAACTCTTCATGTTATGCATCCCTCTTCCTGAAGTCCACAACAATCTCATTTGTCTTCTCCACGTTGAGAGTGAGATTGTTGTGTCCGCACCACAAGGCCAGGTGGCTCACCTCGTTCCTGTAGTCCGTCTCATCGTTGTTGCTGATGAGACCCACCACTGTTGTGTCGTCCGCAAACTTGATGAAGTGGTTGGAGCTGTATGATGGTGTGCAGTCGTGTGTTAGCAGGGTGAATAGAAGGGGGCTCAGCACACATCCTTGTGGGGCCCCTGTGTTCAATGTGATGGTGCTAGATGTGTTACTCCCGACCCGTACTGTCTGTGGTCTCCCGGTCAGGAAGTCTAGCAGCCAGTTACACATTGAGGTGTTCAGCCCCAGACTGTCCAGTTTAAGGATGAGCTGTTGGGGGATGATGGTGTTGAATGCCGAGCTGAAGTCGATGAACAACATTCTAACATAAGAGTCCTTCGTGTCCAGATGTGTGAGAGCTGTGTGGAGGGCAGAGGAGATGGCATCGTCGGTTGAGCGATTAGGTCGGTATGCAAATTGGAAGGGATCCAGGGAGGCAGGGAGGACAGATGTGATGCTTTTCATGACTAGCCGTTCAAAGCACTTCATCAGGATGGGGGTGAGTGCTACTGGGCGATAGTCATTGAGGCATGCGGGCATTGCCTTCTTTGGGACAGGGATGATGATGGTGGCTTTGAAACAGGTGGCCTGGCTCAGTGAGATGTTAAAGATGTCCGTGAAGACCGTTGCGAGTTCCCCTGCACAGTCCTGCAGCACACGACCAGGTATGTTCTCAGGAAGGCCTCTGGTCCTGACAACATACCTGGTTGTGTGCTGAAAGACTGTGCAAGGTGTCTTAGCACACTGTGCATGTGGTCTTAGCCCTTATCACAGACATCTCTGAATAAGAGCTGTTGATTAGCTTTTTCTCAGATATCAGACTAGTTAACAGAGTAGTGTAGGTTTTACCCCTTACAGGTGTCTATGATGAAGAAGATGAAGATGAAGTGGCCTGACCTGGCTACCCCCAGTTCATATTCTTTGCTAAGGTTAACACATACCAGAAATGTAGATTCCACACACTGGAGACATGTCTTTTGATAAGAGGGACAGTCCGCTTGGTTTTAATTGTTTTTATTTTTTATTTGTTTTATTTGTTCGTTCTTACCTTTAATTTTGTCTTTGTTTGTTTTTGTTTATTCTTTATTACTTTTCTTATTTGTTTTGTTTATTTCTTATTACATTTATTTTTATTCTTTGTTTTTGTTAGTTTTATTTTTATTCTTTGTTTTTGTTTGTTTTATTTTTATTCTTTGTTTTTGTATGTTTTCTTTGTTTGTACTTTCTTACATTTATTTTTCTTAGCTTTTATTAGTTCTTTATTACAATTCCAGCATATACACTCTGACAGTCACCGTATATTTTATTGCGTAGTTTTATTACCATTTAGTATTGATGCTTATTTTTATATAAGGGTTTTATACTTTGGGTGGGTAACTTAGATGTAGGATTACTGCGGGGTGGGAATGTTAGAGATTTCCAATGTGTATACAATTGTAATTGCATTTACAAATAGTATATATAGGGTTTTGTTGACATGATGATTGTCATGTCAAAAGGGGAATTGAAATATATTTCAATCAGTATTATATCTATTATGTTCTAAGATTTGTGTTCACCTAAATTCTGCCATATAATGTGAAATAAATCCAAGATGGAACCTTTTTCTTCCGGGCTTTGTTTTCAATAGGGAAGAGTTTTTCAGATACACGTCTTCACAATGTAACAGACACGTCACTAGTGTGTTTACATCGAGCTGATAGCTGATTGGCAGAGAGGCTGGCTTCGTGGTAGACGTAAGGCTGTCCCACGAGGTAATGACAACACCCAGGGGTTTTATGCACGAGCCAGCCTTCGAAGAGGTGTGTGTGGACTTTGTGATCGGCGTGAGGTCTGTTGCAGCTGTAAGATTTCTTCTTATATGTACAATAAACCTGCAATAATGTGCACATTCGTTTCAGAGCTTCCGTCAACTTTTGAACTCGTAACAGATCTGACTTACGTTTTTTTCGACATACGAATTGTCCTTAGGTCCGGAACTCATTCGTAAGTCGAGGGTTCCCTGTATATGTATATACATATATATACATATGTATATATATATATATATATATATATATATATAACAGATAGTTATTAAAGTGAAAACAGGGTTTTATGATAACGCTGGCACTCTTAATTTTATTATTTCAATCTTCCACGCAAAAAATACATGTTTTTTTATTTTGTTCCTCTTCCCCCGGAGCCTCAGAACAAATCCTGTGTCATCTTCCCGGCTCTGAGCTCAGCTGTGACTCGCCAACTCATTCTCACTCCCTACTCGTCATATATTGATGATAAGGGTCAGTGTCCCTCCGCGTCGCATACTTGATACGTCGGGTCGCCCCTTCTCATCATTATTTGGTGTGCAGGGTAATGTTAAGTTGTGATCTTCTCTTCCAGTTTGGATAGTGAAGCACTTTCATATTTACTTATTTTTTATGAACAGGAATGATTTTTCTGGCAAAATTTAAACCTTAAGCCTAACCTTATAACAAACCCTAAACTTAACCATTCACCTTTTATTTGACCCTTGAACCCCAAACAAACCAATGAGAGCACCCTGCACACCAAAAATGATGAGAAGGGGCGACCCGACGCATCAAGTATGTGACGCGGAGGGACCCTGACCCTTATCATCAATATATGACGAGTAGGGAGTGAGAACATGTTGGACTCACAGACAGCCGTTCCAGAACCGTCCTCATGAACCCCGACACTGACAGACAGCTGGACCGGGACAGCCTGGGACGGACGGTGGAAGCGATTTTATAAACATTTTATGAATTTAAAAAATACTTTTTTAAATTTCAAGACCAGCTCTGCTCGTCTCACCCGGTGAGAGCTGTGACTCGCTCCAGAACCTGTCCTCATGCCCGAACAACAAGGAACAAGGAAGAAGAACAAGGAAGTCTGAACAACTCGGGCAGGTGGTGGAAGCGATTTTATAAACATTTTATGCATAAAAAAAAGAAGTTTTGTGTTAATCGCTTCAGCGATTTTTAAAAACAGTTTTTGTATAAAAACAAAATATTATTTTATTTTAAATCGCTTCCACCCTCCGTCCCAGACTTGCCCCGGTCCAACTGACTACCGGGATCCAGCAACGGCCTTCTGTGTGATCCTTCACGCTGAACAACGCAGCTCTGAGCACTCGCGTGCTCAGAGCTCCGCTGACCCCGCAAGGTTGGGATACGGAGCCTGAAGCCCCCGGCAGAGCTCAGCGTACAGGTAGTACGCCACACTACGCCGTACGTACGTAGAGGCACAAGCGTAGACCCGCGTAGCCCCACAGGGCACGAATGCGCAAAGCTCAAATTTTACGACCGCGTACGCGATGCGCGTTGTCTCACCATAAATTGCCCTGCACCGGACTGTTTTGTATGTTACACAAATGAATTAAATTCCCCTTCTTCATCGCTGATCAGGACTTTTGTTTTGTTTTTTTGCCAAAAGTCAAGTAATCGCTTCCTCCTCCGCTAACTCCATGACTGAAATGAATGAATTTGTCACGACTCATGTCCTACCTGGTTGCGCGACGTTCTAAATATTTCCTTGTGGGCTGTGGGCTGCAAGACCAAGGCTCCCTATTTTTATTTTTTAGAACTTTTTATTAACATATAAAGTTTAGAAACACTGCAGCGGCTGCAGTCGAGCCAACTCGTGCATTTTTTTGTCTCCCACTCAACCTGTCAATCAATTGAGTAGGCGTGTCAGCAAATGACCAATCAGCTACCTCAGTTTGTCCCGTAGGTAGACGCTTTGCACGCAGCTGCTCAAATTACAACAAGAATTTGGAGCGAAAACGCGAGCATTTAACGCGAGAACGAAAGCAGAGCTGTGCCAGCGAACGTGTGCGCACAGAATGCGCGCGTAGAGTGGCGTACAGGCAGTACGCTGAGCTCTGCCGGAGGCTTGAGCCCTGAGTCGGCACCACAAAGGAACTTCAAAGGTGACCAGCGGAATGCGGAGCCGGGAAGAAGACACGTGGCTGGCTCCTCTGAGGCTCATGGGCAGAGGAACGAGTGAGAGCAGCAGAGCTCCATCCAGCTGCTCTGAATTTTGTTGTTGATCACCAAGCACACAAAAAAAAGCCAGCATGTCAGCATTATAACTATGGAAGCAGTTATGTGTCAAATTTTACATTAAATATCTTTAAAATAAGTCCAGCAGCTGCTCCAGTCCAAGAAATTGAAAAGGGGTGGCTCAATGTTTTGAAAAGTTTCTGGAAGATTCAGTGACTCCGCCCCCGACCAATCAGGGACAGACAGTGTTCTGACATCACGTTTTAGTACCTACTTGTTCTGGTTAGAACCACAGAGCAGAGGGTCCTGAAAATAGTAACAGTTCTTAAGTACCGGTACTAATGGAAAAGCCTCAGAACCAGGATAAAGTTGGGCAGTACCGGTACTAATGGAAAAGGGGCATTAGTCCCTACCTGACAAATAGACATTCTTGCACAGACATAATCACACGGACCCACCCTCATCCACACCCTCACTCACTCAAAGACATACAACACATTCCATTCATAATCCCGATACATACTTTATACCCCCCAGGTCCAAGATATGTACCTGTCCCCTACATGGGGCAGCCCACACCCAAACCTAGGAGATAGGCCCATTCATTCTGGGGTGGAGAGGAGCCGACATCCAAGATCCGGCCTAACCCACGCCCAGCCGACAGGACAGGATACCCGAGCCCAAGCAGCCCCAAGGAGAGCGCCGCGCCAGTCCCGTCCATGGCAAACCCCCAGACCCCGAACTCCACCATAGTCTAGGACAACACCCGATGGCCTGCCAGTTTACCAGACCCCACCTCCAGAAAGGCCACCAAGGAACCAGGGGGTGCAAAAAAAAAAAAATTAAAACACTAGACCCCGACACACATACACCCGCCCCCAGATGTGCTGTTGATGTGTGTTGTTGTAAAGTGTTATTAAAAAAGGGAAAGAGAAGGAGCAAATGCTGGCATAATGCCATTTTCCCCTCCACCCCAACTCTAAACCAAGCCCTTACTGTCTAAATGCATCATTGTAAGTGAGCACAGGCATAGGAGGCAAGAGTGGTGTCATCTCGCCAGTGGCGGCCCTTGATATCAGCCACCAGAGGGGGCTATTTCTGCAAAAATTAATAATAATAATAATAATTATTATTATTTTAAAAAAATAGGAAATGAAGGGGATAAGGACAAAACAACAAGAATAAGAAAAGCACTGCTTATATTTTTACAAAACACTAACATTAAAAGAAAATTACATTTGCTGTTAGGGTAAGAGGCTGTACACTCATGCTCAGTAGGTGGCGGTATGCACCTATCAGTTGCTTGCAATCCACCAATAAACACCCCAAGAAGAAGAAGAAGAAGGGGGAAAAAAACACGAAGAAGTGTTTGCTACGGTCAAAAGTGTGGCTTAATTTTAATAAAATGAATGACCAGTCAGCTCAGTGCAGTACTTGCAATAATTTTATATAGTGCAAAGGAGGGTGAAGTAACAACCGGATTATTTTCCCTTCATCATCCGGACAGGGTCCCTCAGAAGTAACAAGAGTGGGTCCGTCTCTATCAGGTAATAAAACTATAAACTACAACTCATACAAACATTAAGTGCAGCTAACAAGTTATACTCTATTTAAAGCGATAGGTCAACTCAAATGCAAACACGATGCTAATGTTAGCTCGTATTTTTTCTTAGATAAACAACCTGAAATCAATGGCTAACACTGTTAGCTTGGCTCCACAGTGTCCAAGTTAAATACATCAGTATTACTGAATGAAAAGAGACACAGAACAGTTACAGAATATGTTGTGAAAAGGTTTCATCTCCTTTTCAGATGTGGAATCACCAATATTTAGGTGCTAATAATTGTTCATGCTAAGTAACGTGACATGCTTGTTTATATGTTTGCAGGGACAACCATCAACACAAGTACACACCACCTACCATGGACAATTTGTCAAATAAGTTAACCCCACCTTAGATGGATAATGTGTCTGGGAGCAGATCCAATTATTATTAAGCAGGTGAAATGTCATTCATGCACAACTGTCCTTTCTGCTATTAAACTTCTTCTTCTTTCGGCTTTTCCCTTTTCAGGGGTCGCCACAGCGAGTCATCCTCCTCCACCTCACTCTGTCCTCTGCATCCTCTGTCCTCACTCCAACTACCTTCATGTCCTCTCTAACTGCATCCATATATCTCCTCTTTGGTCTCCCTCTTTGTCTTTTTCCTGGCAGCTGCATTTCTAACATCCTTCTACCAATATACCCACTGTCCCTCCTCTGGACATGTCCAAACCATCTCAGTCTGGCCTCCCTAACTTTATCTCCCAGTTGTTTAACATGTGCTGTACCTCTGATGATCTCATTCCTGATCTTATCCATCCTTGTCACTCCTAAGGAGAACCTCAGCATCTTCATTTCTGCTACTTCCAGTTCTTTCTCCTGTCTTTTTGTCAATGCCACTGTCTCCAGACCATACAACATAGCTGGTCTCACCACTGTCTTGTAAACTTTTCCTTTGACCTTTGCTGACACCTTTTTGTCACAAATCACTCCTGAAACTTTTCTCCATCCACTCCATCCTGCCTGGACTCTCTTTTTCACCTCTTTACCACATTCCCCATTTTCCTGGACAGTGGACCCCAAGTACTTGAAGTCCTGCACCTTTGTGACCTCTGCTCCTTGTAGCCTCACTGTTCCACTGGCCTCCCTCTCATTCACACACATGTACTCTGTCTTACTACGGCTGACTTTCATTCCTCTTCTTTCAAGAGCATACCTCCACCTCTCCAAGTTCTCTTCCACTTGTTCCCTGTTCTCACCACAGATCACAATGTCATCTGCAAACATCATAGTCCATGGGGATTCCTGTCTGACCTCATCTGTTAGTCGGTCCATCACCAGAGCAAACAAGAAGGGGCTCAGAGCCGATCCTTGATGCAATCCCACCGCCACCTTGAAGCTATCTGTCACTCCCACAGCACATCTCACCACTGTCCTGCTGTCTTCATACATGTCCTGTACCAGTCTAACATACTTTTCTGCCACTCCAGATTTCCTCATGCAATACCACACCTCCTCTCTTGGCACCCTGTCATATGCTTTTTCTAAATCCACAAACACACAATGGAGTTCTTTCTGACCCTCTCTGTACTTCTCTATCAACATCCTCAAAGCAAAGATGGCATCTGTGGTGCTCTTTCTTGGCATGAAACCATACTGCTGCTCACAGATAGTCACCTCTTGTCTAAGCCTTCCTTCCACAACTCTCTCCCAGATCTTCATTGTGTGGCTCATCAACTTAATTCCCCTGTAGTTGCTACAACTCTGTACATCACCCTTGTTCTTAAAAATGGGAACCAGCACACTTCTTCTCCATTCTTCAGGCATTTTCTCACCCTCAAATATTCCATTAAATATTTGAGTCAAAAACCTCACTGCCATCTCTCCAAGACATTTCCAAACCTCCACTGGTATGTCATCAGGTCCTACTGCCTTCCCCTTCTTCATTCTTTTCAGAGCTTTCCGGACTTCACCCTCACTAATCTTTCCCACTTCCTGGTCCACAGTTTCTATTACCTCCACTCTTCTTTCTCTTTCATTCTCTTCATTCATTAGCTCCTCAAAGTAATCCTTCCATCTTCCCATCACACTCTCCTCACTTGTTAGAACATTCCCATTCCCATCTTTAATAAGCCTAACCTGCTGCACATCCTTTCCAGCCTGATCCCTCTGTCTTGCCAATCGGTACAAGTCCTTCTCGCCCTCTTTAGTGTCCAGTCTCCCATATAACTCATTGTACGCCCTCTGCTTTGCCTTAGCTACTTCCCTCTTTGCTCTATGTCCCATCTCCTTAAATTCCTTTCTGCTATTAAACTCTGAACTCTAAATGCCTAATAATTTTCTTTCTGGTCAACACAGGAAGACTGTGGAGATGATGTGGTCACTCACCATGCAGTCTGAGGAAAGGCTTAAGAATGAAGGAGCAGTGAAAGTGTGATGAAATTATATACATTCTCAATCTTAAATATTATTTAATAATCTCTTGGCAGCATGGTGGCACAACTGGTAGAGCTGCTGCCTCTCAGCAAGCAGGTCCCCGGTTCAAATCCTGGTCTGGGGGCCTTTCTGGGTGGAGTTTGCATGTTCTCTCTGTGCATGCGTGGGTTTTCTCCGGGTGCTCTGGTTTCCTCCCACAGTCCAAAAACATGTATGATAGGCTGATTGGTAACTCTAAATTGACCATGGGTGTGAATGAAACAGGTCCCTCTTGTAAATGAGTCCCCGTGGCTCAACAAGGCTTGCCTGTATAAATAAAGGTTGAATGAATGAATAATACTGATGAACCTGTTGTTTGTTTAGGAACAATCTGCCTGGTGGGGCTCGGGTCCTCTGGTCCTGTCGGGTCTGGACCTGAGGGATGGACGTCCCCGGTGCCCGAGCATCGGTGACCGGCCCTGGGGCTACATCGGTGCAGCGGGCTCCGGCAGGGGCCTGTGTATTTGTCGCTGTTGACCCCGGGGGGTCATTGTGTTTGGTCCCTGGTGGGATTCGTCCGGTTCTTCCCCTTGGTCGGATCTGGGGAGTGGACGAGTGGCTCGTCCTGTTCGGGTGGTCCTGGGGACTCTGGGCTCGGGGTCCTTCCTGGGGTCTTGGGCTTTGATCGCCCTTTCGTCTGTCTCGGGCTTTGGGGGGACGGATCTCTGATGCTTCACAATCGCTACTAAATGTTCTATTGGAGGAACCTTATTCACTTATGCATGCTCACAACCACACACAAATAGATGTAAGGATGTATATGTAGATATATGTAGTGTTGACGTATGATTCTTATCCGCCCCAGAATTCGTTATTTGGTTCACTTCGGATCAGAAAGGAAAAATACGCTGAAAATACGACAAACACTCATAATTTAAAGTTCCAAAAGACCAGTTTAATTAATCATAAGTTTAAAAAAGAGTCACAGAATACATTTGTTCTATCCTAACATCCATTACATTTGTTTTAAAAACGTGGACAGTGAGAGAAAGAGAGAGAGAGAGAGAGAGAGAGAGAGAGAGAAGGGAGGGGGGAGAGAGGGGGACAGGGAGAACATACAACCTGATCCGTGCGCTCACTTCTGCCCTGCTGTTGGAGGCTCGAACCTTTTTATACCCTTCTGTGGGGGTTTTGTTTCAGAGACTGTTGTCCCCCCTTTATTGCCAGAAGACAGGAAATACCACTGCCTCCCCCCAGCTTGCTCGGGTGGTCTCCCCAAGCCCCTGGGGGATGGGCATCGAGACACATCGATGACTAAAATAAATGTACTTATAAACACACACACTTTCGTAGACCACTAAATGACCAATTAGTGTAACTGGACATTAAATTACATTAAAGATCATACCCTACTCACATATTTAGAGCTGTTCTTGTTACTTTCTAACTGAACAAACATGCAGAGCCAGAGAGTGGCTTTCAGTGGACTTCTCCCAAGTCATATATTCTACAAAGTCGTAAAACTGACAGGACAAAGAGGCACCAGCTATATTATCATCCCCCAGCCTCACCAGAACAGATCCAACTTCAAGCATTCCTTCAGTACCAGGACCTCACATGAGTACATGCTCACATTCTGTCTCCTCTCAGGAAACCCTTACCATTCTATGAGAAAAACTTGATCATTTTGAACGCCGTGTGAAGACTTCTTGAAAATAAATGAAAACACCAAGATAAACCCTGCACATGTGCTCTTGACCCCTTCCCAACAGTCCTGGTCAAGGCTAACATTGCATCTCTCAGTTCACTTATCACCACTATAGTTAATCAGTCTCTCCAATCTGGTCATATTTCCCCTGTCTTGAAGTCCTCTATAATTAAACCTCTTCTTAAAAAACCTACCCTCGATCCCCATGACCTGGCAAATTACAGACCCATTTCCAACCTTCCCTTCCTCGCTAAAGTTTTGGAGAAATTAGTCTCGGTTTATCTACAAGAACATCTACATGACAATAATATACTGGATAAATTTCAATCAGGTTTTCGAACAGCACATAGCACTGAAACAGCTCTTGTCCGGGTCACAAATGACCTGTTGGTCACTGCAGACCGTGGTTCCTCCTCTCTCCTTATTCTCCTTGATCTTTCGGCAGCCTTTGATACGGTTGATCATTACATTCTGCTCCAACGCTTACAGCAGTTTGCAGGACTTACTGGCACTGCCCTGGAGTGGTTCCGATCATACCTGACAGACAGAACAGAGTCTGTCTCCATCGGGCGTGCCAAGTCATTGAGCCATCCTGTTTCTTGTGGTGTGCCCCAGGGATCAGTTCTGGGACCCCTCCTTTTCAACCTATACATGGTACCACTTGGGTGTATTATCAGCAGCTATGGGGTCTCATTCCATTGCTATGCTGATGATACTCAGCTGTATCTTAAACTGGGTAGCAATGTGTCTGAGACCCCATCTACATCATCTTCTTCAGCTTCTCCATTTTCTCCACTTTCTTCTCTTTCCACACTCACAGCGTGTCTGGAGGAGATAAAGGCATGGATGCGGCAAAATTTCCTTCACCTTAACAGTTCAAAAACAGAAGCAATTCAAATTGGTACATCACATCAAATTCAACAACAAAAAATCCTCAGTATCACTTTTTCTGGCCAGAACATCTCTCTTTCCAATACAGTCACCAATCTTGGTGTTATTTTTGATCCACAACTCACCTTTGAAAGCCATATAAAGCATATCTGTAAAACTTCTTTTTTTCATCTTCGAAATATTGCAAAGCTTCGGTCTACACTGTCCCTCACTGATGCAGAAAAGCTCGTCCATGCCTTTGTCTCCTCCAGACTGGATTACTGCAATGCACTTCTCTTCGGGATTCCTGGCAAGAACATACAAAAACTACAGTATGTCCAAAACAGCGCTGCCAGGGTCCTGATGAGAGTGCGTAAGTATGAACACATCACTCCTGTACTGCGTTCACTACACTGGCTTCCTGTTTCTGCCCGGATCACGTACAAAATTTATCTGCTCACCTTCCAGTGCCTGTACGGTAATGCACCATCCTATTTAAAAGAACTTCTCACTCCTCACTGTCCTTCCCGCACTCTCCGCTCTTCCAACACCCATCTTCTTCTCACTCCCAGGTCTCGGTCTCGCACAATGGGAGACCGGGCTTTCTCCTGCGCTGCCCCTCGGCTGTGGAACGCCCTGCCCTCATATCTGAGGGCCCCACAGACCGTGACATGTTTTAAAAAAGGTCTTAAAACCTTTCTTTTTATCCAGTTTTTTAAATAATTAATTGTGCTTTTGTTTTTTATTGCACCCAGTTTTTTGAGTATTTTATCTGCATTTTGTGAATTTTAAGTTTTGATGCAATCATCTGTGAGGCTCCATCCTCTTGGTTGTTCCTCTTCTTTGTTGCATTTATGGTTGATTTTTATCTTGATTTTATTTTTCATTGTAGCACTTTGAGATCTGTTTGATGTAAAGTGCGTTATAAATAAAAGTTATTATTATTATTAAATATATTTTTATTTCTCAACAATCCCCCTTTGGACCTCATTCTGCTGAGGTCCATCCCAAAAGAAATAAAATCACACACCTAATAACGCAGCTAAACGCATATATTCACAATATTCAATCAGTTCTTTTCAAAATCCTCCAAGTTATAGTTTTTTAACAAAAACAGTTGTTTCATCACTTCAGGGTCTCGTTTTTCCAGAGTGGACGTGATAAGTCTAACCGTCAAAGACCTTAAACAATGCACGTAGCAGCACCCGCAAGTTATAAGTATGCCTAAGAAAATAGCCAATAATACCATTATAGATACAAACACCTGTTTCCAGTGACCGAAGATCTTTATCAGCCAATTGTCCAGTGGGTCCTCCAGACCCGAATGAATTTATTAATATGCAAATTGTAGAATATAAGGAAATATATGCAAACTATGAACGATATTAATAGTAAGCGCTTAGGATATTGCAGAATTATGAACCTTGAGTTCCCAAATTCATCCTCCAGCAGTAAGGCAGTTGTCTCCCTTGAACACACAAAAATAGAGAAAGAACACCAGATTTATATCACCATCACAGAAACATTAATATACTTATTACACGTACTCAGGGGCATTCCCCTTGGGTGCTCGGGAATGTCCTCCTATGTTCCCGAGTTTTCTTTGTGTAATGTGAGACTCTAATATGTAGTGTTTTTATCGTATTAGGTGTCTGTTTAATGGAGCCACTCGGTGCTAGGAATATGCACACATAGAACAGAGTCCTTCTGAGCCTCGCACGCAACTTACTCGGCTACTTTCGTCTATCAAGGTACAAGAGTTCGAATGCGAGCTCCTCTTGTTGTCCAGCCCAATCCTTTAGCTCCTTCCTGGTTCACGGGCTGGAGCACACTGAACCGTGTGGATCCCCTGGCATTGACACGCACTGCCTGTGGTGTGCGTTCAGCGACCCCACACGGGTCCGTACTTGACCAGGGCTGTCTGGTCTTGCCTCCCCGGGACTCCGTTGAGAAAACTCCCTCAGCTGGAGCATTTCCAGGAACCACCTATCATAAACAGAATGTGCCACAGCAAACAACACCCAATAAATTATAAATCAGTAGTACAAAGAATGAATCATGCATGTTAGTTGGTTTGGAAGAGGCTTAATCTTCATTAGGGTTAATTATGAGTAGTTTTAAGGCGGTTCATACTTACAAAAAATACTGTACCTTTTCACTCAGCTTATAGCAGAAATTACACACATAACAATAACATCACAAGCGGCGGCAGAGCATAATTAAAAAATAACATAGCAAGCGGCGGCAGAGCATAATTCACAAAACATTGTACACCTGTAGTTCTATACACCTTTTTCCTGAGTCAATAAGTCACATGTCGTCTAGTCAAGTCAATTGCTATAATTCTACAGAACCATCATATTTCTAAACATCCTCTGATCAGGTCCACTTCAGGTTTGAATGGTTCGAGCCTGCAGGCCAGGAAACATTTCCAAGGGGCGTCCCCCATCCTGCTTCACACACACTTTCACAGAGGAAAAAAGAACATTGTTGTTAATTGCTCATTTGAAATATGCTTGCATCAATACTCCTTCCTCCATGACATGATTAAAGAAAATCAAACGTTCAAGACCACCTTAATATGCCACCTTAATATCAACGCAAGTGAACTTTGTTTATAACGCAAATTTATCAGTTATCCTTATTATTCTTTGTATACTAAAATGTATTTACCATCTTTTAGTTAATTTCTAGGAACATTTGTCAACCTTGTTGTTTCTAGGAAACATTTACAATCTAGTTATTTCTAATTAGTTATTTCTTGGGACCAATTCCAACCTCTCTATTTTTAGAAACATCTATCAGCTCCTTAACCCCCTTTTGAAACAAAACTCTACCTTGTTTCAATTATGCCAAAGTTATTTGGTTAATAAATTGGAAATTGTGTCTAAATTTACCATCCTTTAACCTGAACACTAATGTCAGGATCCCAGAAAAATGTTTCCTAAAACCCAGCCTATTGCCACCTCTAATTTGGTTTTCACAACCATATAGCTAACAGTAATCTACGATATCATCTCATTTTCTTTAAAATTATAATCATTTATCAAAATGTACCCCTTGTGACACATCAGAATCCCAACATGCACTCCGCCAAGGATAACTGCAAAAACAAAAATATAAAAGTTAACTCGTTTTGGGGTCAGGAGCTAGGATCATTTCCCTTGCTCCCCTTCAGCTTCACCACAGAGTTACAGGAACCAGAAGAAGCAAGTCGTCAGATCCACCTGAGCACAGTATAACTAAAAATCATGAAGCCTGCGCTAGCAGGCCCAAATGTGCCTATGTGTTTCATTAAAAATTTATCATAGCAACTGTAGTTTTGATCCCGGCTACTAAGATCAACGACAGATCCTCACAGATCAATATGGGGTGCGGCCTTTGCTGGTGTGAGTGACTTCAGGACCATTTGTTCTCTTGTCTGTTTGGAGAACGTGTTCAGCTTTCTCTTGTTCCAGCCCCCAGTGAGACGTTCACTGGGTTCTGATTCTCGTCCGGACCCCCCAAATCCGGACCGTATATCCTGGCCATTTGTGTCTGATGACCATGTTTTGACAGTTCTTTGAGAAAGTCTTTGCCTCTGCTCGGCTGAAAGTTTTTGTGGACAGTCTTTTGTTCTTTTGGTGCCTTTGTTGTTTTCAGTCGTTCCTTGCGTAAGCCCCTCAAAAGTTCTTTGAGCAAGGTTGCATATGAGTTTGTTCTTCCCAGTGAAGTCACAGTGAGTCAGTTTCTGGACACACCTTCATATTAAATCTGATCCGATCTGATCAATAACCACAGTAGCTGAGATTCAAAAGTCAGATGCTGCATGTGTTTTGACAGAGGCCTATCTTAATGCATATTTACCATTATGTGTTCTGTATAGATGAGGTGGGATTCATAAGACTCACTCTTGTTCCATCAACATTGTTCAATGAGGCTATTTAAAAAATTAAAAAATTAAAAAATCATTAACAGACCAGGATCAAATTAATTTTCTGTTAACAATCTTTATTATGGATCCTTCGACGGAGGCATCTTCTAATCTGATCTGCACAACAGATCCAAAACATTAGTTTACCTAAAAGTGAAATAATCAATTTAACCCTGAAATCAAAAAATACTGTAGCCTACTTTTATTTCAGAACGTACAATGTACGGTCTTCTAAGACCCCCTTGCTAGTATACAGTCTATGATAATTAGCAAATTCCTTGAGCCTTCTAAGATCTGCCTTCTTGTCGGATTTATTTATGTATCGTGTATATTTTCATGCCCTCCCAAATTGTCAAATTGAAATTATTAAGCTCAGTGGCTCATTTATTCAAAGTAAAATGTGGGCTCTTTCATTTTGGCCTGTTGTTCCAGGTACTGTATATAACTATTAGTCCAGGGGTGTCAAACTCATTTTGATCTGGGGGCCGCATACAGCTTAAAGATCCACTGACGTGATTTTTCTACTATTCATCAAATTGCTCAAAATATATATACAAGTGGAAATCGCAAATAAAAACAGAATACAATGACTTGCAAATCTTTTTCAACCTATATTCAATTGAACACACTGCAAAGACCACATACTTAACGTTCGAACTGGTAAACTTTGTTATTTTTTGCAATTATTAGCTCATTTGGAATTTGATGCCTGCAACATGTTTCAAAAAAGCTGGCACAAGTGACAAAGAAGACAGAGAAATTTGAGGAATGCTCATCAAACACTTATTTGGAATATCCCACAGGTGAACATGCAAATTGGGAACAGGTGGGTGCCATGATTGGGTATAAAAGCAGCTTCCTTGACATGCTCAGTCATCCACATAGAAGGATGGGGCGAGGGTCACCACTCTGTGAACAAATGCGTGGGCAAATTGTCGAACAGTTCAAGAACAACTTTTCTCAACGAGCTATTGCAAGGAATTTAGGAATTTCACCATCTACGGTCCGTAATATCATCAAAAGGTTCAGAGAATCTGGAGAAATCACTACACGTAAGGGGCAAGGCCGAAAACCAACATTGAATGCCCGTGACCTTCGATCCCTCAGGCGGTACTGCATCAAAAACCGACATCAGTGTGTAAAAGATATCACCACATGGGCTCAGGAATACTTCAGAAAACCACTGTCAGTAACTACAGTTCGTCGCTACATCTGTAAGTGCAAGTTAAAGCTCTACTATGCAAAGCAAAAGCCATTCATCAACAAGATCCAGAAACGCCGCCGGCTTTGCTGGGCCCGAGCTCATCTGAGATGGACTGATGCAAAGTGGAAAAGTGTTCTGTGGTCTGATGAGTCCACATTTCAAATTGTCTTTGGAAACTGTGGACGTCGTGTCTTACGGACCAAAGAGGAAAAGAACCATCAGGACTGTTATAGGCGCAAAGTTCAAAAGCCAGCATCTGTGATGGTATGGGGGTGCATTAGTGCCCAAGGCATGGGTAACTTACACATCTGTGAAGGCACCATTAATGCTGAAAGGTACATACAGGTTTTGGAGCAACATATGCTGCCATCCAAGCGACGTCTTTTTCATGGACGCCCCAGCTTATTTCAGCAAGACAATGCCAAGCCACATTCTGCACGTGTTACAACAGCGTGGCTTCGTAGCAAAAGAGTGCGGGTCCTCCCCTGGCCTGCCTGCAGTCCAGACCTGTCCCCCATTGAAAATGTGTGGCGCATTATGAAACGTAAAATACGACAACGGAGACCCCGGACTGTTGAACAACTTAAGCTGTACATCAAGCAAGAATGGGGAAGAATTCCACCTGAAAAGCTTCAAAAATTGGTCTCCTCAGTTCCCAAACGTTTACTGAGTGTTGTTAAAAGGAAAGGCGATGTAACACAGTGGTAAATATGTCCCTGTGCCAACTTTTTTGCAATGTGTTGCTGCCATTGAATTCTAAGTTAATGGTTATTTGCAAAACAAAATAAAGTTTCTCCGTTCGAACATTAAATATATTGTCTTTGCATTCTATTCAGTTGAATATGGGTTGAAAAAGATTTGCAAGTCATTGTATTCTGTTTTTATTTGCGATTTGCACAACGTGCCAACTTTTCTGGTTTTGGGCTTGTATATATTATCATTTAAATATGTTAGTTTTTGCAAACAAAATGATAAATCACTTTAATTTTGCTTTAAAAGTGATTTTGAACTTCAAGCTGTGTTTACTCAGGCTCAGTGTTTGCCAGGTGTACGATAATTTTCGTATTTGTACGATAATTTTGCCCTCTGTACGATCAATAATCCCGACAAAGTCTAAAAATACAATAATTTTGCCATTCTGTGAACGTGTAGTTGTGACCGGTTTCCATCAGCCTGTCGCAACTGTCTGTCGGAGTTTTTTGTGAAC
Organism: Garcialebias charrua; assembly: GCA_038048925.1. Lineage (NCBI taxonomy): Eukaryota > Metazoa > Chordata > Actinopteri > Cyprinodontiformes > Rivulidae > Garcialebias > Garcialebias charrua. Next base: position 8,850 of record JBBPBX010036676.1, on the reverse strand, counting down.
CCTGAAGGCGTCTTGAAATTCCAGCTAATCGTGCTTTTCCAAATGTGACAGAAGACTTTCTGTAGAGCTCATTAATTACCACCAGACAATAATGCATATTAATGTCTATGGTTCCCCCCAGTACTGACGCCACAAAGCTGTGAGTGCCTGTTAGACGCTACAGTACAGTACTTATTATTTTGTTTATAATGGGTGTACGATAATCCTACATTTCTCTCCTGGCAACCCTGCTCAGGCTATACATGTACACGAAACGACTGTGTCCATAGTTGCCAAGTCCGCTTATTTCAAGCGGCATTGGGCTTGTTTTTCCCTGGAGTCGCTTTCAAATTTGATCATCCGCTTGTGGCGGGTTTTTATTTTCGCTTCTTGTGGACATTGAGTCGCTTATTTGTGCTTGTTTTGAAGGAGCTGATCGCTTCTTGGTCTAGCGATCTGGCAACCCTGCTCTTCGGGTCGACGCTCACAAGACGTGTACATTCACTGGAGCTATTCACAAAAATACGTCTTCCAGATTGGTAATCCACTTTCTCTGCTTCTTATATTGGAGAATGTAAGTATGATGCGTTCGGTTCTACCTCCTCACGTCCTATACACAAATTATAAGACTACATCTCGTAAACCAGTCGGACCTAGTGGCTCGTTAGCTTTGCTGTTAGCTGCTAAATTCGTCTACAAAACTAAATTTGGATTATTTAAAGTCGATATTGTTTATCTACACGACACGCCACTGTACGCTTTGTTAGCGAATCCGATGTGAGCTGTTTACCGTTACAAAGTTATAAAATGTCCGTTGTTAGGCAACCTATGCTATGCTAACGGGAGGTTCACTGCAATTTTCCAACTTTCCCGTTGTTTAAGTGTTATAACCTAAAATTATTGAGATAGAATGTCATAATCCTTTTTTATCAATCCTTCCAACTGTGAAGGTTCATTCGGCCCTAATTAATTTATCTCGAACTATCCGCAAATATTTTATTTGTTTATTCAAAAAACTGTTACCAGTCCTGAGGCCTTCTAGCCTGGTTAAAACCAGACCCCCGTTCAGAGCTGAGCTGAAGTTCTATTTTTTCATTTCACCCACATTCACGCTGTAGAAAATGATCTAGTCCTGTTAAAATGGAGAAGTGTAAACCGTTTTAATGTAATGTTTATTTTTGTGTTTCAGGAACCCAGCACCAACTCCTGAGGAGGTGGAGAATTCGTTTATTACTCTATTAACTGCTGTATCTAAATAAACTTTGTTCTTAACCTTTGCGCCTCAACGTTTGTTTCATATTTAATCTTCAGATACCTTGTGACAAGTTTAAGAAGAAAAAGCAATCCATAAATATGTCATACAGGCTAAAAATACAGTAATCATTATTTTCCTCCTTCTGTTTTTGAATTCTTTAAAGTCCATGACTCACCATGTTTTCAAATTGCATCGCCATTATTTATTTGTTTTATTTAAAAATAATACAGGAGCGTTTATTTTATATTGTAGAGAAATAACGCTAAATGTTATTTCATGATTTATAGCAGATTTTTAGCAAAAGCTCCGGGAAGATCTGCCCCTCTCTTTTTTCTCTCCCCGTGGGTCGGGAGTTCAGAAGGTAGCCGCACAGCGGAGCTCTGAGCGCTTGTGCCCCGTGCTCTCTGGACAGAACCGAGCCCTGAGTCCACGAACAGAACTTCAAAGGTAACAGCAGAACGGGGAGCCAGGGAGAAGACGAGAGAAGCCGCGCGGCTCATGCTCCTCTGGGCAGAAGCTGAGAGGCTTTAAGAGCAGCGAGCAACAGTCCGCAGGGTGTTATATCTTTATTAAAAACGTCTATAAAATAAATAAAAAATAAAAACAGAGCACTGGTCCAGTTGTACACACAAATGCACCAAGAAATATGCAGTTTTAACTCCTATTTTTTTTAAAAGATATGTATGGGAACAATTAAATAAATAACAAGTAGGACAGTGCTTTTATTGAGGCAAATAGAAAATATTGTGATATCAAGGTATTTTACTTAATAATTTCTGTATATAGCCTGTTTCAGCTTTTTCAGCTAATTCTACATTTTTAATCCAACTTTTCAGCCTAATTTAGCAAAACCATGCTCTTGTTTAGCTATTTTTTTTAAATCATTCTAATTAACTTAAACTGTTTATTTTCATTAGACCAGTGTTTTTCAACCTTTTTGGAGCCAAGGCACAGTGTTTTCATTGAAAAAATCACGAGGCACACCACCAACCAGAATTGTAAACAGAGATACTGTACTCTGTATCCGCCTATATTAAATATATAGTCATTCTTATCATAGTGTCTTGGATAGAAATGAAATAAACACAGAAATGTATTTTTATCATTTTATATTTCTTATTTCAATGTGGTCTTGTGACTGTTACATGCTCAAAGCAGCAAGGGGCGATATGTACCATTTAAGTTTACCGGTATATATATATATATTTATTTTTATTATTATATTTATTTTTTTTTTTTGGGTACTTCATTGTGTATTTTATGAGTGTGGACAAAGTCAAACACTAAAGCTGTTTAGAAAACCACTTGGTTTCTAAACTTAAAAATATTTAGATCACAGATCAAAAATTTAAACTGAGAGCCTGTATCATTTTAAGGGAAAAATATGTTGTTTCAAAATTTCATAGCGTCTACAAATCCCAAAAAATATGGATAAATCCATTTTTCCCACTGTGCCGTAGTAAGTGGACCCCTTATAGCCTTGGCCCCTTCTCGGCCCCCCCAGCAATAAAAGTCTAGCTCCGCCACTGGTCCAGAGCAGCATAGCGCTGCAGAGAGAGACACAGAGAGCAGAGACAAGTCACGCAGGTGAGGCAGGCAAGCTGACGTGACATGGCAGGAAACCATTATTCTAGAACATAAAAAAGGATTTAGTATTCTGTGACTAATTCTATTCTATTTTTATCTGGTCTAGGAACTCTTATCAGATTATTTTATCAGCGAAAGTCAGCGCGTTTTCCTCAATTTTTTTTTTCACTCAGTCCCACACTATTTATTTTATTTGTTTGTGGGTTTAATTTTCAATACCTTCATTCCTAATGTATTATAACGTATTTACGCATGGTAATATACAAATACATCACCTCACCAGATCCCGCCTCCACTTATCATAAGTCAAATTATAAGTGGATTTAATTGACACTGTTTTATAGTTAGCCACAAAACCTAACGAGATTAACAGTGAACTCGGTCTAGGGTTTCAGGGGTGACGGCGAATATTTATTCTAGAACCCCACCCCCCCTCAACCAGATTGATCCGTCAATCAACTGGGTGCGCAACCACTGCGTGTTTTTACTCTGGGATCTGGAGTCTTGGCTGGAAACTTACAATTCTACTTTTAATTGTAACGTTCTTTTTTTTTTTATACGTCCAAACACACTGAGTTAAAATTTGCCTATAAATGTCCAATCACAGATTTCGTTTAAACAGGAATCTGCTTACCTTTTTTGTTGAGGTGACCGGTCAGTCAGTGTTCTGGACTCCTCTGCCCCTTCCTGTCCGCGCGTGCAACCATCTCGGTGGGACCTCCATTTGTTGGCTTATGATTCTTATCCGCCCCAGAATTCGTTATTTGGTTCACTTCGGATCAGAAAGGAAAAATACGCTGAAAATACGACAAACACTCATAATTTAAAGTTCCAAAAGACCAGTTTAATTAATCATAAGTTTAAAAAAGAGTCACAGAATACATTTGTTCTATCCTAACATCCATTACATTTGTTTTAAAAACGTGGACAGTGAGAGAAAAAGAGAGAGAGAGAGAGAGAGAGAAGAAGAAGGGAGGGGGGAGAGAGGGGGACAGGGAGAACATACAACCTGATCCGTGCGCTCACTTCTGCCCTGCTGTTGGAGGCTCGAACCTTTTTATACCCTTCTGTGGGGGTTTTGTTTCAGAGACTGTTGTCCCCCCTTTATTGCCAGAAGACAGGAAATACCACTGCCTCCCCCCAGCTTGCTCGGGTGGTCTCCCCAAGCCCCTGGGGGATGGGCATCGAGACACATCGATGACTAAAATAAATGTACTTATAAACACACACACTTTCGTAGACCACTAAATGACCAATTAGTGTAACTGGACATTAAATTACATTAAAGATCATACCCTACTCACATATTTAGAGCTGTTCTTGTTACTTTCTAACTGAACAAACATGCAGAGCCAGAGAGTGGCTTTCAGTGGACTTCTCCCAAGTCATATATTCTACAAAGTCGTAAAACTGACAGGACAAAGAGGCACCAGCTATATTATCATCCCCCAGCCTCACCAGAACAGATCCAACTTCAAGCATTCCTTCAGTACCAGGACCTCACATGAGTATATGCTCACATTCTGTCTCCTCTCAGGAAACCCTTACCATTCTATGAGAAAAACTTGATCATTTTAAACGCCGTGTGAAGACTCCTTGAAAATAAATGAAAACACAAAGATAAATATATTTTTATTTCTCAACAGTAGATGGGTATATAAATGAATATAAATATATATGTATGTATACTGTATATATATTTGTAGGTATGGGTATGTTTATATATAGAAATCTAATGCAAGGTCATGAATATTATCAGTCTTTATGCTTGTATGTTTCGTTGCTGTGTTCTGTCATGTGCTTTGCAGGATTGTGGACGGAGGTTTGGTGTGTTTGCCTTGTGCTCTTTTTGTGGATAATTGTTGTTTTGTTGTCTCACTTTCTCTTTTCTTTCTTTCTCTCTATTAAAAAAAATACATATTGGAGTGAGAGGATGGCTATAAGGTGTGAAGGGAGGCCATCTATAAATGAAAAAAAAAAAAAGGAACAATCTGTCCAGGAGGAGATTTTGTTGAGGAAGACTCACAGAACATAATGTCTATGAAGAAACAAGTAGTGAGAGGGCTGCAGATGGACAGGACATTCCACCAGACGTTTTCTGTCTGAGCTGAGGACCCTGCTGCTGCTGCTGCTGCTGTTGAACCAACCTTTGCTGTCAGATCTAATGTTGCATACTCATATTTGTGTTCAATCTTCTCCCACACCCAGCAAACATGTTCTCCACTGCAGGAGACACTGTCTGTCCAGAACACACATACTAAATTCATAGCAAATTTAACAAAAAGGAAAAAGTCAAAAAAGTCAAAGTCAACTTTATTGTCAGAACTGCAATATGTACAGGACATACACAGGACCGAAATTGCGTTTCTCTCAGTCCCTCGGTGCAACAGTAACCGTCTAAACACTAAACACTAAAACATTTAATAAACATAAGCATAAAATAGTAAGAGTGTAACACTGTCCCGAGTTTTTTCATAGTAGTATGAAAGAATGAAAATTTACACCAACACTGAAACACCAAACACCCAATGAACATAAGCATAAAATAATAATAATAATAATAATAATAATAATAATAATAATAATAATAATAATAATAATAAACTTTATTTGTATAGCACCTTCCTACAATGCCTTGCATTGACCAAGGTGCTTAACAGGATAAAAAGATGAATAAACTGGAACAATAAATCAATGAAAATAGAATAAGAAACAACAGCAATAAAAGAAGGCAATGGAAATAAAAAATGCTACATACTAAAATAACACAAGTAATAAAAGTTACACACTGAAAGCTTTTTTGAACAAGTGGAAATAAAAGGCAATGGAAATAAAAAATGCTACATATTAAAATACCAAAAGTAATAAAAGTTACACACTGAAAGCTTTTTTGAACAAGTGGAAATAAAAAGGCAATGGAAATAAAAAATGCTACATATTAAAATACCAAAAGTAATAAAAGTTACACACTGGAAGCTTATTTGAACAAGTGGAAATAAAAAGGCAATGGAAATAAATAAATAAAAATGCTACATATTAAAATACCAAAAGTAATAAAAGTTACACACTGAAAGCTTTGTGAAATGAAACAATAAAAGTGTAATACTGTCCTGAGTTTTTCATAGTAGTATAAAAAGTATAAAAAGTATATCTATAAAATGGACTGAAGGTTCTAGCATTGACATTTGCAAAGAGTGGCACAGCAGCATATGAGTTAATGTACACAGTATATGTATGAGGTAGTTGATGTTGGTATAGAGGCAAAGTGGCATATGCAGTAAGGCACATAAGGCACATTTGGCATCCTTAGATAAGGCTAGTCAGAGAATACTGTATATGTATCAGCAGTAGTGTAGATATAAAAGTAGTGTAAATGTAAACGGTAGTAATAAATGTAAAACAGTAGTAATAAATGTAAACCGTATTAATAAATGTAAATGTAGCAGTAGAGAAAGATGCCTGATTAGGCTGATGGGTTCCAGGTGCGAATGTTTGGTTGTTAGAGTGGGCGTGGTATAAGAGCAGCTGCTCTGCATGCGGGCAGACAGGGTCGTCTTCACACTTCGCCGTGTGGCTGGTGCCGTGGGTTCTGACCGTCATGGTGTCCCACGGGTTTTGGCCGTAAAGGCAACCAGTCATTGAGTGTGGTACGGGCTGTTTGACTGCTGGACGGTAGGTGTTCTTTCTCTCGCTGTACTATAGCTGATTTTGGGTCAGAAATGATAAGTCTGTGTGATTATAGGTAGAGCGGTGCTGGGCTTCTTCCCTCCCTCCGGCTACGAGGATGTGTGTGTACGTGTGTGTGTGTATATGGTTGTGAGGACCAGCAGGTAAGGAAACTATTGTCATCGTAAGGTTTATCAGCTATATGGAGAGTAGTTATTAATTAACTTTCTTTAGGTCTCCCCCATCTGGACCACTGCTGCTTTGTTTCCGGAGACTGCTGCTTTATGAACACGGACTGTGGTGTCGTCAGCTGTTCCCCTTGCAGTGGCACGTAGAGTGTGACGTCAGTGCGGCCACTTGCCTTTTTCTACGGCATGTCGCGAGTGCCAGAACCAGTGAAGGGTGAACTGTATAGTTATTGCAAACCTGTATTTATTGAAGTAACCTGTATGTATTTATTGAAGTAATTTAGTGTCTTGGGGTTTAAAGGGTCTGTTATTTAGTTGGGATAAAATGAATGAAATAATTACAAAAAGAATGTTGAACATGATGTAAATAAATAAAGAATGTTTTAAGATGTTTTAAGGTAACTGTAAATAAATTAAATCAAAAAAGGCGTTCAATACAGGATCAACTGGACTTTAATTGTTGCAGAAAACGTTTCGACTTCTGTCCAGAAGTCTTTTTCAATTCAAAGACTTCTGGACAGAAGTCGAAACGTTTTCTGCAACAATTAAAGTCCAGTTGATCCTGTATTGAACGCCTTTTTTGATTTCATCATGTCCTGGACGACTGAGAATCTTCACCAGCATGTAAATAAATTATCATTGTTATTTTGAACAGTTGTCCCGGATGTTTTAATCAGTGCAAAGCGAACCTGCGTGGCCTTAAAAGCAATAAGGTAAATTCTCTGGGTGAAATTCCCAGGGTGGCGTTGTTGTTCTTAATTTATTCATGCTCTCAGGGCATGAGTAATGCCACATTTTGGCGTTGTTGGTAGGGTGTTTGCATTTGCTTTTTATGAACATCCGGGACCAGTAGTTTGTGATTTTTCAATACTATACAGTATTGATGTTATGTGTGTTTTGTTTTTTTCTTTGGTTTATGTTTTTTTTGTTTTGTGTGCAGATTGGCCGGTCCGTAAGCAGAGCAGTGGTGGTTCCAGCAAATCTTTAAAGTGGTGGGTGGATGAAACTTGTAGTTATGGCAGAAAATCAGGATCTTAAAAGAGTTGACCATGAGCAGTTATGACAAGGGCAGGCCAGCTTAAATGCAACAGTCTACTTCTTCAGTATTGCCTTATGCCCTCCTATGTCCAGTCTCCCTGAAGCAGCGAGATTGATTTTGTGCCTAGAGATAGGAAGTGTCCATCTTTAGGGGTCGGATGGGTATAAGGTTGAATGAAGTGGTGGATGAGAGCCTGAGAGGTGGCTGCCCAAGCATTTCTTTGGATTGGTCACTTGGGGGGGAGAGAGTCTTCAGGAGCTCCCTCTTATATTGTCAGGATTTTAGGAGAGCTTCTTAAATTAGTGGAGTCATGACATGATGGCTGCCATGTGTTCGACTGGGACTGTTAAAGACCAGTTGTGGAAGTGTTGGATAGCTTCCGGTAATAACTTAATTTTGTGGAGTCATGACATGATGGCTGCCACGTGTTTTGAGGAGCACTAAGGTGCTACCGCTTTGGTTGGACCTGTGGATGCTTGGTCTTGGTAATAATTAAGGTTTGTGGAGTCATGAAATGGTGGCTGCCACGTGTTGGTTTCCCTTCAGGGTTTTTTGAGATTTTAGCTCTGGTCTTAGGAGCTGATGGGATCAGTTTTAATGGATTATCGTCGGGTCGCCGATACAAAAGGTGGGGGTAGAATGTAGCAGTAGAGAATGATGCCTGATTAGGCTGATGGGTTCCAGGTGCGAATGTTTGGTTGTTAGAGTGGGCGTGGTATAAGAGCAGCTGCTCTGCATGCGGGCGGACAGGGTCGTCTTCACACTTCACCGTGTGGCTGGTGCCGTGGGTTCTGACCGTCATGGTGTCCCACGGGTTTTGGCCATAAAGGCAACCAGTCATTGAGTGTGGTACGGGCTGTCTGACTGCTGGACGGTAGGTGTTCTTTCTCTCGCTGTACTATAGCTGATTTTGGGTCAGAAATGATAAGTCTGTGTGATTATAGGTAGAGCAGTGCTGGGCTTCTTCCCTCCCTCTGGCTACGAGGATGTGTGTGTACATGTGTGTGTGTATATGGTTGTGAGCAGGGCCGGATTTAGGAGGATGGGGGCCCCTGTGCTTGAGTCATCTTGGGGGGCCCATATATACATACCGGAGTGTGTGTGTGTGTGTGTGTGTGTGGGTCTGTGTGTGTGTG
>JBBPBX010036675.1:12685-31353 GCA_038048925.1 Garcialebias charrua | reverse complement strand
CTCCCTTCGCCTACGTGTGGGGGGACGGGCTCTGACTGTTGTTTGTGCCTATGCACCAAACGGCAGCTCAGACTACCCACCCTTTTTGGAGTCCTTGGAGGGGGTATTGGAGAGTGCGCCTCCTGGGGACTCCCTTGTTCTACTGGGGGACTTCAACGCTCACGTGGGCAATGACAGTGAGACCTGGAGGGGTGTGGTTGGGAGGAACGGCCCCCCTGATCTGAACCAGAGTGGTGTTCTGTTATTGGACTTCTGTGCTCGTCATGGATTGTCCATAACGAACACCATGTTTAAGCATAAGGGTGTCCATATGTGCTCTTGGCACCAGGACACCCTAGGTCGCAGTTCGATGATCGACTTTGTTGTCGTCTCATCTGATCTGCGGCCGCATGTCTTGGACACTCGGGTGAAGAGAGGGGCGGAGCTGTCAACTGACCACTACCTGGTGGTGAGTTGGCTCCGATGGTGGGGGAGGATGCCGGTCAGACCTGGCAGACCCAAACGTATTGTGAGGGTCTGCTGGGAACGTCTGGCAGAGTCTCCCGTAAGACGGAGCTTTAACTCCCACCTCCGGGAGAGCTTTGAACACGTTCCGAGGGAGGCGGGGGACATGGAGTCCGAGTGGGCCGTGTTCCGCGCCTCTATTGTCGAGGCAGCTTATCGGAGCTGTGGCCGCAAGGTTGTTGGTGCCTGTCGTGGTGGCAACCCTCGAACCCGGTGGTGGACACCGGCAGTGAGGGATGCTGTCAGGCTGAAGAAGGAGTCCTATTGGGCCTTTTTGGCTTGTGGGACCCCGGAAGCAGCTGATAGGTACCGGCAGTCCAAGCGGCATGCGGCTCGGGTGGTTGCTGAGGCAAAAACTCGGGCGTGGGAGGAGTTCGGAGAGGCCATGGAGAATGACTTCCGTACGGCTTCGAGGCGATTCTGGTCCACCATCCGGCGTCTCAGGGGGGGAAAGAGGTACGCGACCAACACCATTTATGGTGGGGGTGGCGTGCTGCTGACCTCAACTCGGGATGTTGTGAGTCGGTGGGCGGAATACTTCGAAGACCTCCTCAATCCTACTGGCACGTCTTCCACTGAGGAAGCGGAGCCTGGGGACTTTGGGTCGGGCTCTCCAATCTCTGGTGCTGAGGTCGCCGAGGTGGTTAAAAAGCTCCGCGGTGGCAAGGCTCCGGGGGTGGATGAGATTCGCCCGGAGTTCCTTAGGGCTCTGGATGTTGTGGGGTTGTGTTGGCTTACGCGACTCTGCAATATCGCGTGGACATCGGGGGCAGTTCCCTTGGATTGGCAGACTGGGGTGGTGGTTCCCCTATTCAAAAAGGGGGACCGTAGGGTGTGTTCCAACTATAGGGGGATCACACTCTTAAGCCTCCCTGGTAAGGTCTATTCAGGGGTTCTGGAGAGGAGGGTCCGTCGGATAGTCGAACCTCGGATTCAGGAGGAGCAGTGTGGTTTTCGTCCTGGTCGTGGAACACTGGACCAGCTCTACACCCTCAGCAGGGTCCTGGAGGGTGCGTGGGAGTTTGCCCAACCAGTTTACATGTGCTTTGTGGACTTGGAGAAGGCATTCGACCGCGTCCCTCGGGGGGTTCTGTGGGGGGTACTCCGGGAGTATGGGGTACCAGGCCCTTTGATAAGGGCTGTTAGGTCCCTGTACGACCGGTGTCAGAGCTTGGTCCGCATTGCCGGCAGTAAGTCAGGCTCGTTTCCGGTGAGAGTTGGACTCCGCCAAGGTTGCCCTTTGTCACCGATTCTGTTCATAACTTTTATGGACAGAATTTCTAGGCGCAGCCAAGGTGTTGAGAGGATCCGTTTTGGTGACCTTAGAATCGCTTCTCTGTTTTTTGCAGATGATGTGGTCCTACTGGCTTCATCAGTTCGTGATTTACAACTTTCACTGGAGCGGTTTGCAGCCGAGTGTGATGCGGCCGGGATGAGGATCAGTTCCTCCAAATCCGAGGCCATGGTCTTGAGCCGGAAAAGGGTAGCATGCCCTCTCCGGGTCGGGGAGGAGGTCCTGCCCCAAGTGGAGGAGTTTAAGTATCTCGGGATCTTGTTCACGAATGAGGGAAAACTGGAGCGTGAGATCGATAGGCGGATAGGTGCAGCGTCCGCAGTGAAGCGGGCGCTGTACCGGTCTGTCGTGGTGAAGAGAGAGCTGAGTCGAAAGGCAAAGCTCTCAATTTACCGATCGATCTACATTCCCACCCTCATCTATGGTCATGAGCTTTGGGTTATGACCGAAAGAACAAGATCTCGGATACAAGCGGCTGAAATGAGTTTTCTCCGCAGGGTGGCTGGACTCTCCCTTAGAGATAGGGTGAGAAGCTCAGTCATCCGGGAGGGACTCGGAGTAGAGCCGCTGCTTCTCCACATCGAGAGGAGCCAGTTGAGGTGGCTCGGGCATCTGGTTAGGATGCCTCCTGGACGCCTCCCTGGTGAGGTGTTCCGGGCATGTCCCACCGGGAGGAGACCCAGAGGAAGACCCAGGACGCGCTGGAGGGACTATGTTTCTCGGCTGGCCTGGGAACGCCTTGGGATTCCCCCGGAGGAGCTGCTCCAAGTGGCTGGGGAGAGGGAAGTCTGGGCCTCCCTACTTAGGCTGCTACCCCCGCGACCCGACCCCGGATAAGCGGAAGAAGATGGATGGATGGATGGATATATATATATATATATATATATATATATATATATATATATATATATATATATATATATATATATATATATATATATATATATATATACTGTATATATATTTGTAGGTATGGGTATGTTTATTTATAGAAATCTACTGCAATGTCATGATTATTATTAGTCTTTATGCATGTATGTTTCGTTGCTGTGTTCTGTCATGTGCTTTGCAGGATTGCGGACGGAGGTTGGGTGTGTTTGCCTTGTGCTCTTTTTGTGGATAATTGTTGTTGTTTTGTTGTCTTACTTTCTATCTTTTCTTTCTCTCTATTAAAAAAATACATATCGGTGTGAGAGGATGGCTATAAGATGAGAAGGGAGGCCATCTATAAATGGAATAAAAAAATATAAAAAAATAAAAAGAATTTATTTTACTGGTTTCATAAATGTTAGAATTGGTTTAACAGATTCAACAAGGAAATAGAGCTATATTAAACTACTTGTTTGTGAGCTTAAAAAAAGATTCTGCGTTGCTTTATAAGGTGCTACTGCTGTATAATAAAATATACAATGATTTACAGTGATATGATCTGTCTTTTGTTTATAGATGTACAGTATAAATGTATATATATATTTACACACATATTCTGCGTTAATCTACATATTGCTGTGGCTTGCGACATGCTTGGTTGAGATTGCCCACATACACTCACCTCATCCCTCTGTCCCACTCCTCCTTTTCTTTAGGCCTTTCTGGTGTTTACACTGTAATACAGTACCACACACACACAGGTGCCTGATTATGCTGTAAAATGAAGAAAAGTCTAGTACATATCCGGGGGGACTCTATACCTACTGTTTATTGTACATATGCAGTCTAGAAAATGTATCATTTTCAGTGATTACCGGTATACTCCATGCACGGTAAATGCTGAATGACTATTGGAAAATTTTCAGAAAAAGCTAAACCTGTGTTGTTAGCTAACAAACAAAAAAGACAGAACATTGGATAAATGCAAAAAATTAACAAACCAATAGCTAAAAGTATATAAAAAAATCTAAATGCTAGCGAAAGGTAGCAAAAGCTAAAAGAAGCAGATCAGTAGGTAAAAGTGGAAAACGCTGTAACTAAACATAGCAAAAGCCTAGCCAAAATTTGTCAAATGAGACGCAAATGAGGCACAGAAGCTTTCAACAAACCCACCAACAGAGTGAGCTCCAAGACTGTCAGCAACTACAGCAAGTAATGTGCCCTTGACAATTTTTTCCAACACTTGGCAGAAAAATGCCACCATCTTCCAAAGATTTCAAATCAGTAAGGAGTGGATCCAACACTTTTGGATCCATACAGCGGATCCATATTGGTTGACATCATCTGCCTGAAAAAGAATGGCCAGGTAAATGGAAGTTAGAGTAGACCGCAGAGTAGCAGGAATGTCTGCAAAAGTCCAATACAGTACTGTACACAGCTGTGACTGTGCTTCTTGCGGGATGTTCCAAGGGGTTGAGTATTTCAAAGTCATCAATGTGAATGTAGCAGTAGAGAAAGATGCCTGATTAGGCTGATGGGTTCCAGGTGCGAATGTTTGGTTGTTAGAGTGGGCGTGGTATAAGAGCAGCTGCTCTGCATGCGGGCAGACAGGGTCGTCTTCACACTTCGCCGTGTGGCTGGTGCCGTGGGTTCTGACCGTCATGGTGTCCCACGGGTTTTGGCCGTAAAGGCAACCAGTCATTGAGTGTGGTACGGGCTGTTTGACTGCTGGACGGTAGGTGTTCTTTCTCTCGTTGTACTATAGCTGATTTTGGGTCAGAAATGATAAGTCTGTGTGATTATAGGTAGAGCGCTGTGGTGCTGGGCTTCTTCCCTCCCTCCGGCTACGAGGATGTGTGTGTACGTGTGTGTGTGTGTGTGTATATGGTTGTGAGGACCAGCAGGTAAGGAAACAATTGTCATTGTAAGCTTTATTTTGTGGCAGCTATATGGAGAGTAGTTATTAATTAACTTTCTTTAGGTCTCTCCACATCGGGACTACTGCTGCTCTGTTTCCGGAGACTGCTGCTTTATGAATATGGACTGTGGTGTCGTCAGCTGTTCCCCTTGCAATGGCACATAGAGTGTGACGTCAGTGCGGCCACTTGCCTTTCTACGGCATGTCGCGAGTGCCAGAACCAGTGAAGGGTGAACTGTATAGTTGTTGCAAACCTGTATTTATTAAAGTAATTTATTGTATTTATTGAAGTAATTTAGTGTCTTGGGGTTTAAAGGGTTTTTGGGTTTGTTATTTAGTTGGGATAAAATGAATGAAATATTACAAAAATAATGTTGAACATGATGTAAATAAATAATGTTTTAAGATGTTTTAAGGTAACTGTAAATAAATTATCATTGTTATTTTGAACAGTTGTCCCGGATGTTTTAATCAGTGCAAAGCGAACCTGCGTGGCCTTAAAGTAAATTCTCTGGGTGAAATTCCCAGGGTGGCGTTGCTGACTAACTTGTTTAATTTATTCATGCTCTCAGGGCATGAGTAATGCCACATTTTGGCGTTGTTGGTAGGGCGTTTGCATTTGCTTTTTATGAACATCCGGGACCAGTAGTTGTTTGAGATTTACAGTATTGGTGTTTTGTGTGTTTTTTTTTTTCTTTGGTTTATGTTTTTTTGTTTTGTGTGCAGATTGGCCGGTCCGGAAGCAGAGCAGTGGTGGTTCCAGCAAATCTTTAAAGTGGTGGGTGGATGACACTGGTAGTTATGGCAGAAATTCAGGAACTTAAAAGAGTTGACCATGAGCAGTTATGACAAGGGCAGGCCAGCTTAAATGCAACAGTCTACTTCTTCAGTATTGCCTTATGCCCTCCTATGTCCAGTCTCCCTGAAGCAGCGAGATTGATTTTGTGCCTAGAGATAGGAAGTGTCCATCTTTAGGGGTAGGATGGGTATAAGGTTGAATGAAGTGGTGGATGAGAGCCTGAGAGGTGGCTGCCCAAGCATTTCTTTGGATTGGTCACTTGGGGGGGAGAGAGTCTTCAGGAGCTCCCTCTTATGTCAGGATTTCAGGATAGCTTCTTAAATTTGTGGAGTCATGACATGATGGCTGCCACGTGTTCGACCAGTTGGTGGGAGTGTTGGATAGCTTCCGGTAATATTGAGGTTTGTGTAGTCATGAGATGATGGCTGCCACGTGTTCTGAGGGGCACTGAGGTGCTACCGCTTTGGTTGGACCTGTGGATGCTTGGTCCTGGTAGTAATTAAGGTTTGTGGAGTCATGAAATGGTGGCTGCAACGTGTTGGTTTCCCTTCAGGGGTTTTTGAGATTTTACCTCTGGTCTTAGGAGCTGATGGGATCAGTTTTAATGGATTATAGTCGGGTCGCCGATACAAAAGTAGGGGGTAGAATGTAGCAGTAGAGAAAGATGCCTGATTAGGCTGATGGGTTCCAGGTGCGAATGTCTGGTTGTTAGAGTGGGCGTGGTATAAGAGCAGCTGCTCTGCATGCGGGCAGACAGGGTCGTCTTCACACTTCGCCGTGTGGCTGGTGCCGTGGGTTCTGACCGTCATGGTGTCCCACGGGTTTTGGCCGTAAAGGCAACCAGTCATTGAGTGTGGTACGGGCTGTTTGACTGCTGCACGGTAGGTGTTCTTTCTCTCGTTGTACTATAGCTGATTGTGGGTCAGAAATGATAAGTCTGTGTGATTATAGGTAGAGCGCTGTGGTGCTGGGCTTCTTCCCTCCCTCCGGCTACGAGGATGTGTGTGTACGTGTGTGTGTGTGTATATGGTTGTGAGGACCAGCAGGTAAGGAAACAATTGTCATTGTAAGCTTTATTTTGTGGCAGCTATATGGAGAGTAGTTATTAATTAACTTTCTTTAGGTCTCCCCACATCGGGACTACTGCTGCTCTGTTTCCGGAGACTGCTGCTTTATGAACATGGACTGTGGTGTCGTCAGCTGTTCCCCTTGCAGTGGCACGTAGAGTGTGACGTCAGTGCGGCCACTTGCCTTCTACGGCATGTCGCGAGTGCCAGAACCAGTGAAGGGTGAACTGTATAGTTGTTGCAAACCTGTATTTATTGAAGTAATTTATTGTATTTATTGAAGTAATTTAGTGTCTTGGGGTTTAAAGGGTTTTTGGGTTTGTTATTTAGTTGGGATAAAATGAATGAAATTATTACAAAAATAATGTTGAACATGATGTAAATAAATAATGTTTTAAGATGTTTTAAGGTAACTGTAAATAAATTATCATTGTTATTTTGAACAGTTGTCCCAGATGTTTTAATCAGTGCAAAGCGAACCTGCGTGGCCTTAAAGTAAATTCTCTGGGTGAAATTCCCAGGGTGGCGTTGCTGACTAACTTGTTGTTCTTAATTTATTCATGCTCTCAGGGTCTGAGTAATGCCACATAAAGAAGGAGAGGTAGTTTAAGTTCATCTCCACACAAAAAACTGTTTTCTCTTAGCAAAGATCCATCATGTAATGATTTATATCCAGAAGCAACATCAGATGGCCTTTTGTTTTGTACCAGTTTTGAATGTGTCTACTGTTCACAAGTTGAGACAGTAAGTGGAGGATTTGTACTGGAATTTTTTTTTTCTCGACACCATCAAGTATGTATTCAACAGGTTCAGTTAATGATAGATGCTCCTTTATAAACTGCTCTCTCTTGTACTGAGTACTTAGTGGCCCATCTACCCCCTAAAGCAGCACAAAAAGGGTTTAGCTGGCAAAAATCGTTTTCCAGTTCTAAAATTTTTGTTTTTGTTTATTGTTTGCACAAAAAGAAACAACACACATAAAAGAAAAGTTAAAAAAAAGAAAACAAAATGTGCAGGAGAGGTCATAAAAACCCTAATTGGGCTTACAAGCGCACCCCCCCCCCCCCCTTCTAAAAAAATAAGAAGAAAATCATAAAAGCTTTATACATAAACTTACATCTTACTTTAAACACACACAATTACATACCAAAGCAAAAGATAATAGTTGATATTAAATAAATTTAAATTGTCAAAAAATATTAAAATGATAAAAAAAAAAATGTGTTAGAAATTCTATGTTTGTTTAAACTTTCTTTTATATACAGATAATGTTGAACATGATTCACTTACCGGAAATTGTTTTAAACTGTTCCACAGCACAACACCCTGATGCATGAACGAAAATTTAGCAACAGTGGTTCTAAAGAGGGGATATGTAAATCATACCTCCTTCTTGTAGAGTATGAATAATAAGAATTAAACTCAAAGAAATTATGAAAATATTTAGGTAAAGAAAGTGGAATACATGTAACTTTATACATCAGGATCCGTGTTTTATACTTATTCACATCATAGACTGTAAGAATTTCTAATTTTTTAAAGAGAGGTGTGGATGGAGCTAAATACAGAGTTAGTGACAATTCTTACAAAATACTTTTGAAGTTTATGAATTGACTGCAAGTAAGAAGGATACTAGCCCAAATTAAATTACAGTAAGAAATATGGGGATAAACTAAACTATTGTACAAAGTCAATAAAGTACAGTACTTGTTTTTAAATATGGTTTAACCTTTTTTTATAATACCTAAAGATTTAGAAATCTTCTTATACACCGATTCACAGTGATTCTTAAAACAAAGTTTCTCATCAATATAGACACCTAAAAACTTTGTTGATGAAACATTAGAAAGTAAATTGTTATTAATATAAATTTTAGTTTTTTCTGGATTGTAATTTTTATTCTTATTCTTAAAAAAGATGAAATTTGATTTTTTAACATCAAGTGATTGTCTATTTAACTGAAACCACTGAGCAATTCACTAGCAAGGACCACGCCACAAGATATAAGTTTAAATATTTATTTATTGAAGAAAAAGGGGGGGGGAAGGGGGAAGGCAAGGGTAAGGTAAGGGGTGAGGGGTAGGTAGGAGAGAAGGGATGAAGGGATGAGTGAGGTGGGTGAGATCTGCCAAGGAGGATGCTGATGAGCTTAGGAAATGAAGACTCGAGTGGGGACATGTCTTCGGGAAGCTGATCATCTTAATATTTCCCGGCCTGCTTATGATCCCCCTGCAGTACCTGCAATGTTGAGAAACGAGAAAATGGTGTTAAAATGACACGCAAGGGCGAATACGATGAAGGGTAAGGGTGGGTGGGAATGACGAAACGTAACACACAGAGAACGGCTCGCAAGCGGAGTATATATAGGCTACTTGGATAATTGAAGGTGTGGTTTGAGGCATGGTCCTGCTCCCAAACCTAAGTTAACATATTAACTCCATTTCACTAGCAAGGACCACGCCACAAGATATAAGTTTAAAGATTTATTGATTGAAGAAAAGGGGGTGGAGGAGGGGAAGGGGGAGGGCAAGGTAAGGGAAGGGGTGAGGGGTAGGTAGGAAAGAAGGGATGAAGGGATGAGTGAGGTGGGTGAGATCTGCCGAGGAGGATACTGATGGGCTTAGGAAGTGAAGACTCGAGTGGGGACATGTCTTCGGGAAGCTGATCATCTTAATGTTTCCCGGCCCGCTTATGATCCCCAAAAGAGTCTGGTAAATTAAACTGAACTGAGGAGAGAGTGGGCTTGAAACAAGTCGTTAAGGTTATTTCGAATATATGAACGATAGGCTAGTGAAGACCAGCGACCTAGGATCTGAATGGTTTGATCCGAGATACCTTGACTAGAAGCGGATGAGGCTGCACCAATGCAGAACGAATGGGTTGAGTAGTGATCGGGTGATATGCCTGATTTTAACAGGACTTGGTGAAGATGACGGGAGAACCAAAAGCGAGTAGCTAGATTTCCTGACTCTGTAATGAAGAGTGGATCGTGAGGAGAAGCGTTAGCTGCGTATCGGGACTGAACGTACTTGTAAATAGTTTCGTACGGGCTAAGGACAGAATTAAGGCAAAACAGGTATATGGGATGAGAAACCGCAAATTGATCGGTCTTGCTTCTTCGCAGAGTGAAAATAAGTGTGTCCTGACTGTGACAGGAAATGTCAGACAGGCAAGGGTGAATGAGAGGATTATGGATAGAAGAGGTTGGAACGAATTCAGAACAGCGAAGGAAGCCAAAAAAGGCTAAGAGGAACATGGATTCTAAGGTTTGGTCTATGAAATTGGAAGAATAACCGGAGCGCAGAGTGATAATGCATCTGCTAAGGAGATCGGATGTTAGCAGGAGACGCTGAGAGATGCGGTTCGAATCTAGCTTTTTACATCCTTTTATGAGCATGTTAACGTGACAATGGGAAATGGAGGGGCAGTTGACGCCTGCTGTGATCTTGAAGAAGAAGTTGATGCCGGCTAGGTAGGACTAGACAGTGGAAGTACGAATCATAAGGGCTAGGAGAGAGTAAATAATGAAAAGGCAGATGGAAGTCACGTCAAAAGATGGAAAGGGAGGCTGTAGGCTGCGTGAAAAGATTTAAATCGATTCCAGCCGGTCAGGTAGACTGAAAGGGTGCGAGGGGCTAAGCTGCGGAGAATTAGGTCTTGAGAAACGAGGTGAAGATCTGATAACTAACGATTTAGTTGAATATGGTTGAGGAAAAGGGAGGAACCGGTATAGAATGCGTCTCTGAATCTGGAGCCAAGAGTCTGAATTTCTGAAAAGAAAAGCGAGAAAGAGAGTCAGCAATGAGGTTCCTAGATCCGGGGATGTGAGCAGCTTGTAACAGGAACTGATGTTGAGCAGAAACTAAAGTGAGTTTGCGGATGAACTACATGATTTCTGGAGAATGAGATTGGCCTTTATTAATAATATCTATGACTGGCATGTTATCTGAATAGATTAGGATTGACATTTTTGCCCATTCGTGGTCCCAAAGGATCGCAGCAATGACGATGGGATAGAGTTCGAAAAGTACGGAAGAAGGAGAGTTCGAGGTGGTCAGGAAGGATTCGAATTCGGGCAGCCACTTGTCGGCAAACCACCTGCCGCCGTAGTAACCTCCGAAACTGACGGAAGGAGCTGCATCAGTGAAAAGCTGAATGTAGTCGGGGTAAGTGAGAAAATTGTTGTAGAAGATAGAAATTCCATTCCAGGATGAGAGAAAATGGTGCCACAGGCGCAGTTCCATTTTGCATGAGTGGTCGATGATGAGAGAACCGTGAAGAGAAGAAACGCTAGCTGCTTTAGAAAGGAGATGGGATATAAAGGACTTTCCCTGCAGAATGATACGTATGGCATAGTTTAAATGACTGAGAAGAGAAAGCAGTTGCTGCTTGGAACACCTGTCGGCGAGTAAGAAGTTAGACAAAATCAAGGCGATCCGATTAACCTTTTCGGGTGACAGGGAAGCTTGAAAAGATGAAGCGTTGAGAGTGATACCCAAAAATTCCAAAGAAGTACAGGGGCCAACGGTTTTCTCCTCTAAAAGAGGGACGCCTAACTGAGGGAAAACCTCGGAAAGGGCACTTAAACCGAGACGAGGAGGAGAAGATGGGGGGGGTCACGATCAGGAAGTCATCCAGGAGGTGAATAACATAAGGGAGTTTGTAAGTATTTATGAGGATCCAGCAAAGGGTTTCTGATAGAGAATCGAACATTTTGGGGCTGTTGCGGCACCCGAACGTGAGGCGGACGGCGAAGTAATAAGTGCCATTCCAGGACACGACGAAGAAACGCCAAAAATCGGGGTGAATGGGCAGAACTTTGAAGGCGCTGGTAATGTCCGCTTTAGAGAGCCAAGCGCCGCGACCTGCCAAACAAATGAGCTTGATGGCATGGTCAACAGTTGCATACTGCATGGAGATGTCCGGAAATGGAATGACACTATTAATACCGGGAACGTGAGAACCGTGAGGAGCTGATAGATCCATGATTAACCTTTGCTTGCCTGAATATTTACAAGTAGCTATGCCGATAGGACTGACGCAAAAAAACGGGAAAGGGTGGCGTAGAAAAAGGACCTATCATGAACCCTTCTTTAACTTCCTTAGCAAGGAGAGAGTCAACAGTGTCAGGATCCGACAGAGCAGATTGAAGATTGTGACATTGATGGGAGGAATCAGGGATGATGTCTATGCCCGAGTGGAAACCATGAGTGAAACAATCAGTGAGAAAGTTGAAAAATTCCCTATCAGGGTGAAACTTAAGAGTGGCTGAGAGAGCTTTCACCTGGACAAGGGTGGAGAGATGGCGGCCTAGTCAAACTGCTGGAGATGTGGGATTATGAGGGCACGTGTGTCTTACGTGGGCCCCACCGCAGAAGGAGTAGGCGTGGAGCATTTTGCAGCTGGAACTCGAGCAACCTAGATCATTAAAATTGTTACAGACCATCCTGCCACCCTGGTACAGGATGGGGCGGCCTCTCTTGTCGGTTCCCTTGTGAGCAGGGTTTATGACGGTCGGGGAGGAGCCGAGGAGCTTTGGGATGAAGAGAGGAGGGGAGGCGGCGGCGGACAGACGATCGGAAGTAGAAGAATGAGACGAGGTGCGAGAGCGAAGAGGGATGATAGACGTACAGGCTGTGGCTGGGTGGGATGGGACTCCGCAGAGATTACACAACATGGATGCGCAGGCTGGGAAAATATGGCAATACAATTCAGAATCAAGAGAGCTCCAATAAGTACCCTGATTAAACTGTTGCAAGCACCCCGCTGCTTGATTTGCGAAGAGGATGTGATACTGGTAGAAGCCAGTGCCGCCAAAACGGAGAGCCATGTTGAGAACTACGGATAGATAATCGTCGAGTTCGGATCTGCGGTCAGGAAAAACAGCGCAAATAGTATGTCTGAATAAGGAGAAAGCGAGAGCGAAT
The DNA here is from genome assembly GCA_038048925.1 of Garcialebias charrua. Taxonomy (NCBI): domain Eukaryota; kingdom Metazoa; phylum Chordata; class Actinopteri; order Cyprinodontiformes; family Rivulidae; genus Garcialebias; species Garcialebias charrua. The sequence goes on along the minus strand of JBBPBX010036675.1, from coordinate 18,974 downwards.
TCGGCGTGCGTAAGGTCCTCAGAGCGAGAATTTAAAGAATTGCTTAATTACACGAGTCCTTGGTTCGTGTTAAGTTCCCTAAATTGACTAAAACAATTCGAGGAAGGTTGGAGAAGAAGCGCTAAATCCACATAATTACTGTGCAGGATTTGCTGACGTAGAAACAGAGAGATGGGGGAGGGTCGCAGGGAGGATGTGGATGGCTGGGCAGGAGGAACTGCGGTAGTGAGACTAAACTGATTAGTAGCGGTAGAAAAAGCACCCGAAAAGGGGTGAAGCGGATGCAAAGGGTTAACTAGAGAAGCAGAGGAAGGGACATGGTTAGAAGGAAAAGAGGGAGGAAGTCCGGGGGCAAGATGAAGGAATGGAGTTGCCGGTGCCTGGGAAGGACCAGGGGCTTGGAAGGCCAGAGAAGTGGGGGGAAGAGCTGAAGAAGGGATGAGGGGATGCCTGGATGAATAAGAAGTGGGGCGTTGAGGATTCTGTGAAGAAACTGATGATATGGCGTTAGATAGAAGCTGAGAAAGATCAGCAAGGGAGGGAGCATTCGGGGGAGGTAATACGACCTGGCTCCCATGTAGGGTTGGGCATCGAGAATCGTTCGGAACCGGTATGTTGTGAAAAGGTTGCATCCCTTTTCAGATGTGGATTCAACTCCTGTCATGGATTGCACTTACATTGCACTCAGACACATTACTACTATAGTTAAGCAAATTCAACACTTATTAACATTCTTAATCCATTTAAAGTTCTCTCAGTGTCTTTTAAAAATGTTTTAATGTCTCTAGTTTTCATTATTATATAATTTCTGTTTATACCATACCATACCATACCATTTTATTTATAAAGCACTTTAAACAGGAACAAGTCCAAACCAAGGTGCTGAACAAACAAACAAACGACAGGCAACACACACAATGAAGTACAATACGAAAGAGATAAAAACATTGCAGATCAGGGACGTGCAGAGCCCACTAAAGGGGCAGGTGCTCAGGAAAAAAAGGGGCACATCTAACCACATTTTAGGACAGAATATTAACAAAGTCCCATAGCTTTCAGAGTTTAATAAACAACGATAAATTACAAAATTGAAAAACAAGGGACCTCCTATGGAGTTCAATTTGTTTCACAATTATTCTATAAAAAAAAAAAACTAACCTCAATTACATAAAATAAAATTGTGATCAAGACATTTTGAATTGTAATTTTTTTTTAACAAATAAAAGTTTTGCTAAAAAAACTTTTTTAAATTAAAATCACAAATTTTTGTGTCATGAAGTGAAATAATTATTTGCGCATGTCAGAAATCTTTGCTTGCTATTCTAAGTTTTTGTTTGTCATTCAAAGTTTTGCTTGCGATTCTCACATGACGTCGTGGGCAGAGCCTAAAATAGCACAAAAAAAAAGATTTCTGATGTGTGCAAATAAAAGTTTATGTTTTGCAAATAACTTTTTAAGTTCACGAGAAAAAATAGTTATTTAATTTTTTTTTTAAATAAGTTTTTATTTAAAAAAAAGAAGAAATTGTTACAATTCCAAAAGTTTTGATTACAATTTTATTTTACTTAACTGAGGTTAGTTTTTTTTTTCATTGAATAATTGTGAAACAAATTTAACTCCATACTCTGCGAACCAGACCCTAAACTTACTTAAAGTGAGACTAAACCCAGGTTGAGACGGTAACTCCTCCTTCCAAAATCTCCCTGAAAATGGGCGTGTCGAGAGACAAGGAAGGGTGGAGGTAGAGTTGTGCTTTTGTTCACGCCTCCACCTGCAACAACCTAAAACAAATTAAACCTCTAGCCAACAACATACACCAAGCAACAACAAAGAATAAACATGTAGATGTATTTATCTATTCCACCCATTCCATCCAAAACCAAAGGCCTAAAACAATGAAAATGAAAAGAAAAATAAAACCGCTTGTCAGGAGTGAAATGCAGCACTTCCATATAAGGTATGCACTTCTCATCTCTGCAGGGGATTGGCTCTGCTTGAACCACCTGTGTGACATCACACATGAGCAGACATGTCACACATGAGCGTTTGCACAAATAAGAAAATTAAGGTGTAATCCACCAGTTCAACCCATAGAACTACCGTAAACACATTTTTAGACCAAATATTGCCAATTTACACAGATATGCACAATTATGTGAGAATAAACACAGCCATAGTGCTAGATAACATTTTAAACACATTCTAGGGAGTTTATCAGCTAAAAAAAGTTAATTTTGGGTTTAGTCGCACTTTAAAGTCTGGATTGAGTTTTTTCTCCTTCATTTGTACGCTTTTATTGGACAGGAGCAACTTGATTGGTTATTACATACATTATATCTATTATGGTAGTTCAGGGTGAGTTATTTTTAATTCTAAATGAATATTCTTGTTGGACTTTGATTTAAGTGCTATTCTCCTTCAAGATACATTTACCTAACGCTAGAATAAATGCAATGTACATTATGCAGCAAAGGAAGTTAGAAGGTCGGACATAATATCCAGAGGATGCAGAGGACAGAGTGAGGTGGAGGAGGATGACTCGCTGTGGCGACCCCTGAAAAGGGAAAAGCCGAAAGAAGAAGAAGAAGAAGAAGAAGATGGAGAGATGATAGGTTTTGTACGGGCGATGTGCTCCCTATTGCATAAGCCAGGGATGTCAAAGTCAAACACATGGAGGGCCAAAAAAACAAATTTGCTACAAGCCAAGGGACGGACTGGTTCAATGTTTATTATAAGGGGGTGATATAAGAATATTTTTTCTTCTTTCTGCACTCTTTTCATTCAATGTTTTCTTTTTGATTAATTTGTTTTATTTTATCTCTTTTAAATGAATGAATCTTCTTCTTCTTCTTTCTGCTTTTCCCTTTTGAGGGGTCGCCACAGTGAGTCATCCTCCTCCACCTCACTCTGTCCTCTACATCCTCTGTCCTCACTCCAACTACCTTTATGTCCTCTCTAACTGCATCCATATATCTCCTCTTTGTCTTTTTCCTGGCAGCTGCATTTCTAACATCCTTCTACCAATATACCCACTGTCCCTCCTCTGGACATGTCCAAACCATCTCAGTCTGGCCTCTCTAACTTTATCTCCCAGTTGTTCAACATGTGCTGTACCTCTGATGATCTCATTCCTGATCTTATCCATCCTTGTCACTCCTAAGGAGAACCTCAGCATCTTCATTTCTGCCACTTCCAGTTCTTTCTCCTGTCTTTTTGTCAATGACACCTTCTCCAGACCATACAATATAGCTGTCTTGTAAACTTTTCCTTTGACCTTTGCTGACACCTTTTTGTCACAAATCACTCCTGAAACTTTTCTCCATCCACTCCATCCTGCCTGCACTCTCTTCTTCACCTCTTTACCACATTCCCCATTTTCCTGGACAGTGGACCCCAAGTCCTTGAAGTCCTGCACCTTTGTGACCTCTGCTCCTTGTAGCCTCACTGTTCCACTGGCCTCCCTCTCATTCACACACATGTACTCTGTCTTAGTACTTATTTTAAATGAATGAATAAATGGATTAAATAAAATATTAAATAGCTTTACATATGCTAAGTTCTTGGCATAAATCAACACAGACATGTTCTCGATTTTAGTACTGTATTTTACATTGTTTTATAATGTAGCTGTTTATGTTTTTTAACACAGTTTTTTTGTGATTTTTAATTAATATGCTTTTTTATGATTGTTGGCTGCAAGTATCAAGCTGCAAAATCCTTTCCTTCCTGAATGTGAGGCAGGTCTTGATGTCTATGCGCAGCATTATTACTCTGGGTTCATGAGACACGACTCCGGATTGGATTGGCCCCACCCCTACTACTACTGTTGCATTGTGGGGAATGTAGTGTTGGTACGTGACCGGAGGGCTTATTATGTTGTTTTTCTGGCAAAATACAAAAATAATAATAATAAAATAAAATAAATAATTTTAGTACATGTTATTATGTGTCAGAGGAGGGCTTAGAATAGGAAAAAAAAAAAAAAAAAATTTTTTTTTTTTTTTTTTACCAAAAGGGCACTTGGGGGCAAGGAGAAAAAGGGGCAGGTGCTCAAGCCCCCATAGCCCCCCCCTCTGCACGTCCCTGTTGCAGATCATAAATAAATCGATCAAATACAAATCAGCTCGTGTTGAAAGCAACAGAATAGAAGTGAGTTTTTAACCGTGATTTGAAAACTACGATGGAGGGGGCCTGTTTGACGAGCAACGGTAACTCGTTCCAGAGTCTTGGGCCTGCTACAGAGAAGGCCCTGTCACCTCTGCGCTTAAGGCGAGTTACTGGAACTCTTAAAAGTACCCGGTCCTCTGACCTCAAAGCACGTGGTGGGACATATGGGTGTATCAAATCCGAGAGATAGGCGGGGGCGAGACTGTTCAGTGATTTGTAGACATACAGGAGAATTTTGAACTGGATTCGAAGATGAACCGGTAGCCAGTGCAGGGAGGCCAAGACTGGTGTAATGTGCTCGCTTTTGCGTGTACTGGTTAAAAATCGGGCTGCTGCGTTCTGAACCAGTTGTAATCGTGCAATGGTGGCCTGACTGATGCCAAGCAGAAGTGAATTGCAGTAATCAAGCCTAGATGTAATAAATGCTTGAATTACTGTCTCCAGGTTATTTTAGGATAGTATGGGCTTCAGCTTAGACAGTCGCCTCAGCTGGAAAAAACAGGATTTGATGATCATGTTTACATGACTGTTGAGTTTCATCCATTATCACTCCCAGATTTGTGACTTTTTGTTTTTCAGACAGGGGTAGAGCCGAAAGGTCGATGCAGTGGTTCGAGGTTGTGTCATTGGGAAGGAACAATATGGCTTCAGACTTCTTATCATTGAAACTTAAGAAATTTAAAGCCATCCAGTCCCTGATGTCAGCCAGGCAGTCGAGCAGAGGTTGAATAGAGCATGTACCATTTTGTCTTAGGGGAAAGTAAATTTGACAGTCATCGGCGTAGAAGTGGAAGGGTATGTTGTGTTTCCGGAAAATAGCACCAAGTGGCAGCAGGTATAAGGAGAATAAGAGAGGACCCAGGATGGACCCCTGCGGAACCCCCCATTTAAGAGCCGCCACTGCAGAACTAAAATCATTGATGGAAACACAAAAGGACCTGTCAGAGAGGTAGGATCTGAACCAATTTAGGGCTGACCCTGTGATGCCCACCCACTGCTCCAACCTAGCAATGAGGATCGTGGCACAGTGGTAATGGCAGTCGACCCCCGATCGGAAGGTTGGAGGTTTGAATCCCGCATCCGCCCACCATGTGTCGTTGTGTCCCTGGGCAAGACACTTAACCCCGAGTTGCTCCCAGTAGGTCTGGATGGCGCCTTGTAAGGCAGGCTACCACTACCGGTGTATGAATGGGTGGATGGCTGGTATTGTAAAGTGCTTTGGGGCTCCTCACAGGGGCTAGAAAGCGCTATATAAATAAGCTCCATTTACCATTTACCATCATGGTCGATGGTGTCGAAAGCGGATGAGAGGTCCAATAGGACAAGCAGCACAGAGTCACCGGTGTCTGTAGATAGGAAGATGTCATTAAAACCCTTCAGTAGGGCAGTCTCAGTGTTGTGGAGAGATTTGAAGCCAGATTGGAATAGCTCGGGGATAGCGCGATCCTCTAGGAAGCACTTCAACTGGGACTCAACTATTTTCTCTAGAAGTTTACATACAATGGGAGTCTGGAGACAGGCCTGAAGTTGGATACTAGTGAAGGGTCGAGGTTTGGTTTTTTCAGGAGAGGTTGAACAACAGCATGTTTTAATGATTTTGGCACCACACCCGAGGATAGACTGCTATTTACAATAGAGAGAATGGAGGGACCTAGACTGGGAAAAACCTCCTTTAGTAGCTAAGGGAGGACCACATCAAAGGGGGAACCAGATGGTTTCAGGTTGCACATGACCTGCTCTAGAGATGACAGAGAGACTGGTTCAAAATGGTCAAATACAGTAACAAATTGAGGTGGGATGGATAGATCATGAGATGAAGGAGAAATGAGAGCCAGGGTGGTCGCAATTTTATCTAAAAAAAATGTTGGAAGTTCTCGCACAGATCAGTTGAGGCTTCCAGGGGTGATTGTTCAGTGAGGTGGAGAACAGAGTTTAGGGTAGAGAACAGAACTCAAGGATTGCGAGAGTTTGAAGCAATAATATCAGAGAAGTATTGGGATTTTGCCGTTTTGACTGCTTTCTGACATTGGCGCCAGCTCTCTTTTACCATTTGAAAAGAGACCTGCAATCTGTCTTTTCTCCATTTTCGCTCCGCTTTCCTGCATTGCTGCCTAACAGCTCT
>JBBPBX010036674.1:9341-31353 GCA_038048925.1 Garcialebias charrua | reverse complement strand
TAATGAAAAGCGCGTTATAAATTGAATTCATTATTATTATTATTATTATTATTATTATTATTATTATATATATTAGTGTTTCTGAGTTTTCTGTTTGTTAAGAACTGATTACAAATCAGCTTATAAGGGGGCGATCTGTTAAAACCCTGAGTGGACCTATGAAGAGCAAGTTGCCAGTAGCTCAAATGGTAAATCATCCTGCGATTGGCGCAGAGATACTTTTCTCGAAGCTGGTTCGAATCTCACTCGGTACGGTTAAAACTTATTTTACGTTTGTCTTTTATTGGATAAAAAAATGAGGACTGAGATTAAAAGGAAGGAGTTTGTGAAACTCCTTCTTTTTTTTATCCAATAAAAGACAAACGTAAAATAAGTTTTAACCGTACCGAGTGAGATTCGAACCAGCTTCGAGAAAAAGCTCTCTGCGCCAACCGCAGGATGATTTACCATTTGAGCTACTGGGCAACTTGCTTTTCGTAGGTCCACTCTGGGTTTTAACAGATTGCCCCTCAGAAAATCCTTGCTACGCACGTGTAAAATAATCTGATTTGTAATCAGTTCTTCAAAAACAGTAAACTCAGAAACACTAATATATATTCAGCTAACACGTTTTTTTTTTAGTCGTTTCTGTAGTTAAATTTTAATGAGATATATTTGCGCTGAGGTTGTTTGAGATGACTAAATAAAGGTTGAATGAATATTCGCGCTGAGGTTGTTGTCAGAACGAGCTGATGACTCAACAACACGCAGCAGCCCCGACCCTGCACGCAGAAAGTCCCACCCCCCCGCGAAATCTCTGCTGGCGCTATGAATTCTGGGATAGCCTCCGTCTTGAAGGTTCCACGGATGCATCCTTCGATTTCGGCAGGAAGTAGGCCGCATTCCTCGGCCGCATGAGGAGGAGTCTTCGAATTGGGACAGTCCTCCGCGCGGGGCAATGACGTATGCGGCCGACAAATGCGCACTCATGAGGACGCAGCCCTTGAATTGAGACACAGCCTCTGAGTCCTCTTCCCCTCTCACTCCACACTCCACACTTTTTGACTCCTCCCCTCTGACTCCTCCTCTTACTCTGACTCAACTCCTCCTCTTTGACTTCGCTGACCCCTTCTGTCACTGACTCCTCCTCTCTTTTTGACTCCTCCCCTCTGACTCCTCCTCTTACTCTGACTCAACTCCTCCTCTTTGACTTCGCTGACCCCTTCTGTCACTGACTCCTCCTCTCTTTTTGACTCCTCCCCTCTGACTCCTCTCTCTCTGACTCAACTCCTCCTCCCTTCTGACCCCTCCTCTTTGACTTCGCTGACCCCTTCTGTCACTGACTCCTCTCTTTTTGACTCCTCCCCTCTGACTCCTCCTCTCTCTCTGACTCAACTCCTCCTCCCTTCTGACCCCTCCTCTTTGACTTCGCTGACCCCTTCTGTCACTGACTCCTCTCTTTCTGACTCCTCCTCTCTCTGACTCAACTCCTCCTCCCTTTTGACTCCTCCTCTTTGACTTCGCTGACTCCTTCTGTCACTGACTCCTCCTCTCTTTTTGACTCTACCTCTCTCTCTGACACCTCCCCTTTGACTCCCCCTTTCTCCTTGACTCCACTGCTCCCTCTGAGTCATCTTCCCCTCTCACTCCTCACTCTGACTTAACACTTTTTGACTCCTCCCCTCTGACTCCTCCTCTTACTCTGACTCAACTCCTCCTCTTTGACCTCGCTGACCCCTTCTGTCACTGATTCCTCTTTTTTGACTCCTCCTCATTTTTGACTCCTCCTCTTTTTTGACTCCTCCTCTTACTCTGACTCAACTCCTCCTCTTTGACTTCGCTGACCCCTTTTGTCACTGACTCATCTCTTTTTGACTCCTCCTCTTACTCTGACTCAACTCCTCTTTGACCTCGCTGACCCCTTCTGTCACTGACTCCTCCTCTCTTTTTGACTCCTCCCCTCTGACTCCTCCTCTATCTCTGACTCAACTCCTCCTCCCTTCTGACCCCTCCTCTTTGACTTTGCTGACCCCTTCTGTCACTGACTCTTCTTCTCTTTTTGACTCCTCCCCTCTGACTCCTCCTCTCTCTTTGACTCCACTCCTCCTCCCTTCTGACCCCTCCTCTTTGACTTTGCTGACCCCTTCTGTCACTGACTCCTCTCTTTCTGACTCCTCCTCTCTCTCTGACTCAACTCCTCCTCCCTTCTGACCCCTCCTCTTTGACTTTGCTGACCCCTTCTGTCACTGACTCCTCTTCTCTTTTTGACTCCTCCTCTCTGACTCCTCCTCTCACTCTGACTCAACTCCTCCTCCCTTCTGACCCCTCCTCTTTCACTTCGCTGACCCCTTCTGTCACTGACTCCTCCTCTCTTTTTGACTCTACCTCTCTTTCTGACACCTCCCCTTTGACTCCCCATTACTCCTTGACTCCACTGCTCCCTCTGAGTCCTCCTCCCTTCTGACTCTTCTGACGCCTCCTCACTCTCTGACTCCTCCCCTCTTACGTCTCCTCAGAGGATTTGTCCCGTAAGCTGAAGCCTCTGGGTGAGGAAGAGCGGGCGGTCCTCCTCCGACTGAAGGAGAAGGAGTGTGAGAAGCAAGGCGTTCCTTTTGACGGCGAGCTGCACGCCTGGGACACTCGGTACCTGATGACCCAGGTGAGTCGGGTTCTGATGGTCACGTCAGACCTTGTTCAGCCGGTGATGGAGAAACAGAGGAACTCCTCTGCTCTGTTCCTCAGGTGGAGGAGACCCAGTATGCGGTGGACCAGAACCTGTTGAAGGAGTACTTCCCCATGGAGGTGGTGACTCAGGGTTTGTTAGACATCTACCAGGAGCTGCTGGGTCTGTCCTTTGAGCTGGTGGGCGGAGCTCCTGTCTGGCATCCGGATGTCACTCTGTACAGCGTGAAGGATCTCGGCAGCGGTCAGGTGGTCGGACAGTTCTACTTGGACCTCTACCCCCGGTCAGAACCAGCGCTAACACAGCTTACTAACATCCAGTAGGACGACTCGAGACTGGACCTTCATGTCTCAACTCGTAAATCAACCCTGGACTTCATGTCTCGACTCGTGACTCGACCCTGGACCTTAGTGTCTCGACTCGTGACTTGACCCTGGACTTTGTGTCTCTACTAGTGACTCGACCCTGGACCTTCTCGTCTCAACTCGTAACTCAACCCTGGACTTCATGTCTCGACTCGTGACTCGACCCTGGATTTCCGCATTTTGATTTGACTCTGGACCTTAGTGTCTCGACTCGTGACTCGACCCTGGACCTTAGTGTCTCGACTCGTGACTCAACTCTGGACCTTAGTGTCTCGACTCGTGACTCGACTCTGGACCTTTGTGTCTCGACTTGTGACTCGACTCTGGACCTTTGTGTCTCGACTTGTGACTCGACTCTGGACCTTAGTGTCTCGACTCGTGACTCGACTCTGGACCTTCGTGTCTCGACTCGTGACTCGACTCTGGACCTTCGTGTCTCGACTCGTGACTCGACTCTGGACCTTCGTGTCTCGACTCGTGACTCGACTCTGGACCTTCGTGTCTCGACTTGTGACTCGACTCTGGACCTTCGTGTCTCGACTCGTGACTCGACTCTGGACCTTCGTGTCTCGACTCGTGACTCGACTCTGGACCTTCGTGTCTCGACTCGTGACTCTACTCTGGACCTTAGTGTCTCGACTCGTGACTCTACTCTGGACCTTAGTGTCTCGACTCGTGACTCGACTCTGGACCTTAGTGTCTCGACTCGTGACTCGACTCTGGACCTTAGTGTCTCGACTCGTGACTCGACTCTGGACCTTCGTGTCTCGACTCGTGACTCGACTCTGGACCTTCGTGTCTCGACTCGTGACTCGACTCTGGACCTTCGTGTCTCGACTCGTGACTCGACTCTGGACCTTCGTGTCTCGACTCGTGACTCGACTCTGGACCTTCGTGTCTCGACTCGTGACTCGACTCTGGACCTTCGTGTCTCGACTCGTGACTCGACTCTGGACCTTCGTGTCTCGACTCGTGACTCGACTCTGGACCTTCGTGTCTCGACTCGTGACTCGACTCTGGACCTTCGTGTCTCGACTCGTGACTCGACTCTGGACCTTCGTGTCTCGACTCGTGACTCGACTCTGGACCTTCGTGTCTCGACTCGTGACTCGACTCTGGACCTTAGTGTCTCGACTTGTGACTCGACTCTGGACCTTCGTGTCTCGACTTGTGACTCGACTCTGGACCTTAGTGTCTCGACTTGTGACTTGACCCTGGACCTTCTTGTCTCGACACGTGACTCGACCTTGGACCGTCTTGTCTCGACTCGTGACTCGACCTTGGATTTCCGCATCTTGACTTGACCCTGAACCTTTATGTCTCGACTCGTGACTCGACTCTGGACCTTAGTGTCTCGACTTGTGACTCGACTCTGGACCTTAGTGTCTCGACTCGTGACTCGACTCTGGACCTTAGTGTCTCGACTCGTGACTCGACTCTGGACCTTCGTGTCTCGACTCGTGACTCGACTCTGGACCTTCGTGTCTCGACTCGTGACTCGACTCTGGACCTTCGTGTCTCGACTCGTGACTCGACTCTGGACCTTCGTGTCTCGACTCGTGACTCGACTCTGGACCTTCGTGTCTCGACTCGTGACTCGACTCTGGACCTTCGTGTCTCGACTCGTGACTCGACTCTGGACCTTCGTGTCTCGACTCGTGACTCGACTCTGGACCTTCGTGTCTCGACTCGTGACTCGACTCTGGACCTTCGTGTCTCGACTCGTGACTCGACTCTGGACCTTCGTGTCTCGACTCGTGACTCGACTCTGGACCTTCGTGTCTCGACTCGTGACTCGACTCTGGACCTTCGTGTCTCGACTCGTGACTCGACTCTGGACCTTCGTGTCTCGACTCGTGACTCGACTCTGGACCTTCGTGTCTCGACTCGTGACTCGACTCTGGACCTTCGTGTCTCGACTCGTGACTCGACTCTGGACCTTCGTGTCTCGACTCGTGACTCGACTCTGGACCTTCGTGTCTCGACTCGTGACTCGACTCTGGACCTTCGTGTCTCGACTCGTGACTCGACTCTGGACCTTCGTGTCTCGACTCGTGACTCGACTCTGGACCTTCGTGTCTCGACTCGTGACTCGACTCTGGACCTTCGTGTCTCGACTCGTGACTCGACTCTGGACCTTCGTGTCTCGACTCGTGACTCGACTCTGGACCTTCGTGTCTCGACTCGTGACTCGACTCTGGACCTTCGTGTCTCGACTCGTGACTCGACTCTGGACCTTCGTGTCTCGACTCGTGACTCGACTCTGGACCTTCGTGTCTCGACTCGTGACTCGACTCTGGACCTTCGTGTCTCGACTCGTGACTCGACTCTGGACCTTCGTGTCTCGACTCGTGACTCGACTCTGGACCTTCGTGTCTCGACTCGTGACTCGACTCTGGACCTTCGTGTCTCGACTCGTGACTCGACTCTGGACCTTCGTGTCTCGACTCGTGACTCGACTCTGGACCTTCGTGTCTCGACTCGTGACTCGACTCTGGACCTTCGTGTCTCGACTCGTGACTCGACTCTGGACCTTCGTGTCTCGACTCGTGACTCGACTCTGGACCTTCGTGTCTCGACTCGTGACTCGACTCTGGACCTTTGTGTCTCGACTCGTGACTCGACTCTGGACCTTGTGTCTCGACTCGTGACTCGACTCTGGACCAGTGTCTCGACTTGTGACTCGACTCTGGACCTTCGTGTCTCGACTTGTGACTCGACTCTGGACCTTAGTGTCTCGACTTGTGACTTGACCCTGGACCTTCTTGTCTCGACACGTGACTCGACCTTGGACCGTCTTGTCTCGACTCGTGACTCGACCTTGGATTTCCGCATCTTGACTTGACCCTGAACCTTTATGTCTCGACTCGTGACTCGACTCTGGACCTTAGTGTCTCGACTTGTGACTCGACTCTGGACCTTAGTGTCTCGACTCGTGACTCGACTCTGGACCTTAGTGTCTCGACTCGTGACTCGACTCTGGACCTTAGTGTCTCGACTCGTGACTCGACTCTGGACCTTCGTGTCTCGACTCGTGACTCGACTCTGGACCTTCGTGTCTCGACTCGTGACTCGACTCTGGACCTTCGTGTCTCGACTCGTGACTCGACTCTGGACCTTCGTGTCTCGACTCGTGACTCGACTCTGGACCTTCGTGTCTCGACTCGTGACTCGACTCTGGACCTTCGTGTCTCGACTCGTGACTCGACTCTGGACCTTCGTGTCTCGACTCGTGACTCGACTCTGGACCTTCGTGTCTCGACTCGTGACTCGACTCTGGACCTTCGTGTCTCGACTCGTGACTCGACTCTGGACCTTCGTGTCTCGACTCGTGACTCGACTCTGGACCTTCGTGTCTCGACTCGTGACTCGACTCTGGACCTTCGTGTCTCGACTCGTGACTCGACTCTGGACCTTCGTGTCTCGACTCGTGACTCGACTCTGGACCTTCGTGTCTCGACTCGTGACTCGACTCTGGACCTTCGTGTCTCGACTCGTGACTCGACTCTGGACCTTCGTGTCTCGACTTGTGACTCGACTCTGGACCTTCGTGTCTCGACTTGTGACTCGACTCTGGACCTTCGTGTCTCGACTTGTGACTCGACTCTGGACCTTCGTGTCTCGACACGTGACTCGACCTTGGACCGTCTTGTCTCGACTCGTGACTCGACCTTGGATTTCCGCATCTTGACTTGACCCTGAACCTTTATGTCTCGACTCGTGACTCGACTCTGGACCTTAGTGTCTCGACTTGTGACTCGACTCTGGACCTTAGTGTCTCGACTTGTGACTCAACTCTGGACCTTAGTGTCTCGACTCGTGACTCGACTCTGGACCTTCTTGTCTCGACTCGTGACTCGACTCTGGACCTTCTTGTCTCGACTCGTGACTCGACCTTGGACCGTCTTGTCTCGACTCGTGACTCGACCTTAGATTTCCTGCATCTTGACTTGACCCTCGACATAAAGGAACATAGAGTGACCTATAAGAGTGGAGGAAGGAGTACACAGGTCGACTACATTCTGTGTAGAAGAGGAAACCTGAGGGAGATTGGAGACTGTAAGGTTGTGGCAGGGGAGAGCGTGGCCAGACAGCATCGGATGGTTGTGTGTAGAATGACTGTTGTTGTGAAGAAGAGAAAAAGAGTAAAATCAGAGAAGAAGACCAAATGGTGGAAGCTAAAGAAGGAAGAATGTTGTGAGAAATTCAGAGACGAGCTGTTAAAGGCTCTGGGTGGTAAGAAAGAGCTTCCAAGTGACTGGGCTACTACAGCAACAGTAATTAGAGAGACAGGTAGGAAGGTACTTGGTGTGTCATCTGGACAGAGAATGGATGATAAGGAAACCTGGTGGTGGAATAGTGAAGTGCAGGACGCCATTCAAAGAAAGAGATTAGCCAAGAAGAAATATGACAGTGAGAGGACTGAAGAGAGGAGACAGGAATATAAGGAGATGGGACATAGAGCAAAGAGGGAAGTAGCTAAGGCAAAGCAGAGGGCGTACAATGAGTTGTATGGGAGACTGGACACTAAAGAGGGCGAGAAGGACTTGTACCGATTGGCAAGACAGAGGGATCAGGCTGGAAAGGATGTGCAGCAGGTTAGGCTTATTAAAGATGGGAATGGGAATGTTCTAACAAGTGAGGAGAGTGTGATGGGAAGATGGAAGGATTACTTTGAGGAGCTAATGAATGAAGAGAATGAAAGAGAAAGAAGAGTGGAGGTCATAGAAACTGTGGACCAGGAAGTGGGAAAGATTAGTGAGGGTGAAGTCCGGAAAGCTCTGAAAAGAATGAAGAAGGGGAAGGCAGTAGGACCTGATGACATACCAGTGGAGGTTTGGAAATGTCTTGGAGAGATGGCAGTGAGGTTTTTGACTCAAATATTTAATGGAATATTTGAGGGTGAGAAAATGCCTGAAGAATGGAGAAGAAGTGTGCTGGTTCCCATTTTTAAGAACAAGGGTGATGTACAGAGTTGTAGCAACTACAGGGGAATTAAGTTGATGAGCCACACAATGAAGATCTGGGAGAGAGTTGTGGAAGCAAGACTTAGACAAGAGGTGACTATCTGTGAGCAGCAGTATGGTTTCATGCCAAGAAAGAGCACCACAGATGCATCTTTGCTTTGAGGATGTTGATAGAGAAGTACAGAGAGGGTCAGAAAGAACTCCATTGTGTGTTTGTGGATTTAGAAAAAGCATATGACAGGGTGCCAAGAGAGGAGGTGTGGTATTGCATGAGGAAATCTGGAGTGGCAGAAAAGTATGTTAGACTGGTACAGGACATGTATGAAGACAGCAGGACATGTATGAAGACAGCAGGACATGTATGAAGACAGCAGGACATGTATGAAGACAGCAGGACATGTATGAAGACAGCAGGACATGTATGAAGACAGCAGGACATGTATGAGGACAGCAGGACATGTATGAAGACAGCAGGACATGTATGAAGACAGCAGGACATGTATGAAGACAGCAGGACATGTATGAAGACAGCAGGACATGTATGAGGACAGCAGGACATGTATGAAGACAGCAGGACATGTATGAAGACAGCAGGACATGTATGAAGACAGCAGGACATGTATGAGGACAGCAGGACAGTGGTGAGATGTGCTGTAGGAGTGACAGATAGCTTCAAGGTGGAGGTGGGAGTGCATCAAGGATCGGCTCTGAGCCCCTTCTTGTTTGCTCTGGTGATGGACCGACTAACAGATGAGGTCAGGCAGGAATCCCCATGGACTATGATGTTTGCAGATGACATTGTGATCTGTGGTGAGAACAGGGAACAGGTGGAAGAGAACTTGGAGAGGTGGAGGTATTCACTTGAAAGAAGAGGAATGAAAGTCAGTCGTAGTAAGACAGAGTACATGTGTGTGAATGAGAGGGAGGCCAGTGGAACAGTGAGGCTACAAGGAGCAGAGGTCACAAAGGTGCAGGACTTCAAGTACTTGGGGTCCACTGTCCAGGAAAATGGGGAATGTGGTAAAGAGGTGAAGAAGAGAGTCCAGGCAGGATGGAGTGGATGGAGAAAAGTTTCAGGAGTGATTTGTGACAAAAAGGTGTCAGCAAAGGTCAAAGGAAAAGTTTACAAGACAGTGGTGAGACCAGCTATGTTGTATGGTCTGGAGACAGAGACATGGACAAAAAGACAGGAGACAGAACTGGAAGTAGCAGAAATGAAGATGTTGAGGTTCTCCTTAGGAGTGACAAGGATGGATAAGATCAGGAATGAGATCATCAGAGGTACAGCACATGTTGAACATGTGTCTCGACTCGTGACTTGACCATGGACCTTCTTGTCTTGACTCGTGACTTGACCCTGAATTTCCGAATCTTTACTTGACACTGGACCTTCTTGTCTCGACTCGTGACTCGACCCTGGACCTTTTTGTCTCGACTTGTGATTCGACTCGTGACTCGACCCTGGCCCTTCGTGTCTCGACTCGTGTGCTGGTGCGGGGTGTTCTGATGTTCCGTGTCTTTTGTCCCGTGCAGCGAGGGGAAGTACGGCCACGCGGCGTGCTTCGGCCTGCAGCCGGGCTGCCTGCTGCCGGACGGCACTCGTCAGATGGCGGTGGCGGCCATGGTGGCGAACTTCAGCAAGCCGACGGCGGACGCCCCGTCGCTGCTGCAGCACGACGAGGTGGAGACGTACTTCCACGAGTTCGGACACGTCATGCACCAGCTGTGCGCTCAGGTGGGCCCACGTTCGGCGCTCTGCGTCGGGTCGATGATGGGACGCCGGCAGTACCGTTGTTGTGTGTCCGCAGGCGGACTACGCCATGTTCAGCGGGACCCACGTGGAGCGGGACTTCGTGGAGGCGCCGTCCCAGATGCTGGAGAACTGGGTCTGGGAGAAGGAACCTCTGCAGAGGATGTCCAAACACTACAAGACCGGGAAACCCATCCCCGACGAGCTGCTGGACAAACTCATCAAGTCCCGCCTCGCCAACACCGGTATGTAGCGCGCAGGCAGCAGAACAACTAGGTGCAAATCTCAGTGTCTGGAGAATCGATTCGATTCCGATTTTTGGTGTCACGATTCGATTCAAAATTGATTTTTGATTCAAAATCGATTTTCGATTCAGAAGCGATTTTTCTGTTAAAATGGTCATAAATTTAGTTTCAGTTTTGTAACTGACAAGATGAAAAGAATAAACAACAATGTAAACAAATGGAACATTTATTTAAAACATTAATTTTAGGTTCTGTACTGTATCAGATTTTTTGCATCATTTGATATTTATACCAAAAATAGGAACAAATTATACAGGAATGCATTAAATTCTGTAACTTACAGAGGCGTAGCAAGAATTTCATGAGGGGCGGTTCGTTTAAAAGAAATCTGGACCTTTTCAGACAAGCATGCCTCGATAGCTCAGTGAGAAGAGCGTTGGCTCGCCGTTCCGAACCTTATGGGTTCAATTCCCACATGGGACAACGTTTTTATTTTTTTATTTTTTATTCATTCCAGATTAAAAAAACACAAGAAAACTATTTACAAAACAACAAGAAATAAAGCATAAAGTTTTTTTAATCTGGAATGAATAAATAATCTAAAAAAAAAAAAAAAGTCATACCTTGTGGGAATCGAACCCACGAGGTCTAGATAAGGTTAGGAGCAGCTAACGGCGCAATGCGTTACCCAGTGAGCCACCAGGACGTGTGTATTTTTGAGCTCCACATTTATAATAAACAAACCGCCCCTCATAGAATGACTAGTTGGGACTTCATAGGCAAAGTGGGCTGTTCGTTCGAACCGGGCGAACCGCCCCTGGCTACGCGCATGACTTAAATTACCAGTATTAGCTTAGTTGCCTGGATTTCTCTAAAACATTAAAAGAAAAAGAAAAATCTAGGAACAAATAATTCATCCATCCATCATCTTTACCCACTTCTTCCTTTAAGAGTCTCGGGGGTCACTGGTGTCCATGTCCAATAGGGCAGAGAATCTCTGTGTCTGGAGAATCTATTTGATTTTGATTTTTGATGTACCAATTCAATTAAAAATCGATTTTCGATTCTAAAACTATTTTCATTCCAGGATCAATTTTCAATTTAAATCATGAAAAGATTAAACAATAATGTAAACAAATAAAACATTTATTTAAAACAATAATGTATGCTTGTAGCAAACATTAATAATGTCAAATAATACAGTATAAATACAGCAGATGGGTATATGAATAGAATGCAGCAGCTTTAATCGGGTCCCGGAGGTCACTGGTGCCTATTGCTGGGTTTCAGATGACGTAGCAGTGACGTCACAGAATGCAGATGCGGGGCAAGAAGTAAACGCAGCCGTTTCCTTCTGTTGCTGATTCAGCATCAACATGCCTAAATTCTGTGCCGTTTACGGTTGTTGCAACCGCTCTAATCGAGAGATAGATAAAAGTTATTTTCGTGTTCCGAAAGTAGTATGCTACAAGGGGATTAATTTAAAAAAACTTACAGAAAAAAGACGACAAACGTGGATTACAACCTACGGCTAAAAACAGGAGGTGCAGAAACTGACGAGAGTCTGCAGCGACCACTTTGTTACAGGTAAGGGTCGTATCGTTTAAATCATATTTTCAGATATTTTATTGGACAGTAACTAGAAAGACAGGTAAGATATGTTATGCCCTAGCTTGTGTAGTGGTTCAACACTTGGTTGTTCCCAGAAAAAATCCGATTAGAATGCTAATGTTGTTAGCGGTTAGCTTAGTGCTAGGAAAGGCATTTACGTGTTTTACTTTAAAGTGGTGTCTTATATTTAGGTTGTCCGAGTGCAGCAGGTGATGTACATTCCCAAGACTGGGCCCCCACTGTTAACCTGGGGTACCAAAGAAGTAACGAGTGGCCACAAACAGAAGCATCCCTCCGGCGCAGGGAAAGAGCTAAGGCCTGGAAGCTTCTCTGCACTGAGGAGGCCAACAGTCTGGAAGAGGAGCTCTGTGAAGAAAGCTTACCAGCCCCTGAAAACGAACGATTCAAAGGTAAAATAATAATAAATAAAAATACTATTTATTTATTTATAGAATTTCTGAACGTAATTTTTAATAATTAAATATTTGCAGATGCAGAATGCCAGACGGATCTAAGCATGGTTGACCTCACAAAGCTGGAGGATGCAGTGAAAGGCTACACAACTGAGATCTGCGACCTTAAGGAAAAAGTCTCAGTGACTAAATTTACTCCTGAAACCTTCCAGAACAACGATAAAACAAAGTTTTATACGGGACTGCCCAACTTTTTAGTTTTGATGCAAATTTTTCAGCTCTGTGAACCTTATACATCAGCATGTCATCACTGTCAGCACTCTCCAAATTTGAGCAATTTATTATGATACTTATGCATCTCAGATTACATCTGCAGCTTCAAGACCTTGCCTATAGATTTAATGTGTCAAAAGCCACTGTGTCTCGAATTTGTTTTAGAACGATTCATGTTCTCCATGAAAGATTACAATTCTTAATAGTGGCCTGAGCGACAAGTAATTCAATCAACTATATTTATATAAATATTTTAAGTTTAAATGATTATACATGTATTTATCATTTAAAGTAAATCAAAAGTAAATTAAATCACTAATACTGTTACAGACCATATTTGTACATGTTAATTGTTCATGAAGACAAAAAAAAAATTTACCCAATAAGGTTGAATATTTTTAATTTATTCAATGAACTCCATAACCAATCTTTGTGAATATTGGTCAGTTAAAATGACATGAGTTTTGCTATTGAAATAAAAACATTTTTCTGAAGTAGACTCATTTTGCAACATTTGTGACATATGACATTTGTATGTGCTGTTATTTAACATATTAGAACACCTTTGAAATTCACAAGCTAATCTCATATTGATTTAAATATATCATTTGATTTAACATACTTAACTTTTCAATTAAGATTATTGTAAATAAAAAACAGCTGTCATGACATGTAACAACATCACATGACCCTTCTGCAGAGTGCTTGCTACAGGTGTAGCTGAAACATGTTATGGTAGTGACAAATGTTTTTGGGGAAAAAAAGAGCAACTGTTTAAATTTGTATAAACTTTTCAAACTCCTTTCATCAACTACTCCAAATAACATTCTTGATTCTTAGATTGGTTAGTCACGTGTGGATTTCTGTCCCAGGATTTCAGGTAGGATGCAATGTGTAAAATAGTGCTGAATTTTGGGAACTGCTGTTTCCCACAGCTGGTCATCTGGCAGAATTCTTTCCACATAAATATCATTTTCACTCCATACTACAAAATCACAATATTGTACATCCACAATGTGAATCTGATCCTGGAGCTGATGGTAATAAGGATGGTTCCTATCCAGTTGTACAGAATCTCCAACCTTGACGAGACGACGAGACAAAAACCAGGCTGTCCAGCACACATCCTCAGACCGACTTCATGCTGTTTGCTCTGTGGGCACTGAAGGACAAGACAATGAAACTTAGACATAAAAAATAAATACGGTAGTCTCCAAAACATTTCAATATGATACGTTTTTAAAGATTGTGTTTCACTCATTTCACTATCCAACACCAATGTTAGAAAATGAGACTATATTTATGTCTCTGTCAACCAGGTGTGTTCCACAGGTAAGAATGTATTAATCTGGACTAAGTTTTAAAAGGTGATGGAAAGGTCACACATTTTTTAACTGGAAACAAGGCAACATCCCACAAACTGCAAGACCATCCCCAAAACTACGGCTACATGCTGTGAAATATGCAAACAACAAAGATTTGAGTAAAAAATTATAGTTGTAACATTCATACTGTGAGGTGCGCAAAGTCTGCAGTGCAGTACCCTAATGCATGCTCAATAATCCAGGTAGAAAAATCTAAAAAAGCTAAGTCTGCAGTGCAGTAGTCCAAACCTTTTGAGAAATAAATTTTACCTTGATTTCACACACCCTGGCTCCATGACAGTCACATGAAACGACTCCATCTGGTGAGGCTCCCATGTATGGCCACCTTGAGTTTAACCAGCTAGTATCTGAAGTTACAAAGAAGATACGATCACCTTGATGATACTGTATTATCAAAACAAAAAAAATCATAATATTTTCAGTACATTAACTTACCTTTTTAATGGAGTTACTGTAGATCTCTGACCTACAGTGTAGAAATGCATATGACTCAACGTTAACACATACAACTCCAGCACGAATTTGGCTTTACAGAAGCTAAATATATTATTTTTAAGTAGATCCACGCACATAGAAATAACAGGGGGCTAACTAAACTTGTTGTTAGCATTAGCGATAGCGTAGTTAGCATAGGCTAATTACTAAATAAATAATACATCTCACTACTCACCCGGGCAGAAACAAGTCGACAACCATTTAAAGCTTCTTTTGATCCTAAATGGTTAACCCAAAACTCGTCCTCGCCAGTTTATTTAGGGCTTTGGCATACTTGCTGTAATCCATTCTGCTGTGTTTTGAACTGGGGAAAATCACTTCCTGCCCCGCATCTGAATTTCGCGCCACTTCCGGGTCACGTGATTGCAACCCAGCAATATCCAGCAGTCACTGTGCGAGAGGCAGGGGACACCCTGGACATGTCTCCAGTCCATCACAAATAATTCAAAATACAAATGTAAACAAAGATTTCAGCATAAACATTTAACTCAAAATAAAATAGACTTCAAAATCATATTGCATTCATCCATGTTTCAAATGTGTATGGATGGATTTTGTTTAAAAGATTTGTTTGGTAAATCTTTTCAACAAAAGCATCTATCCATCATCTTTACCCGCTTTATCCTTATCGGGTCCTGGAGGTCACTGGTTCGGGTCAGATTTCTTCTTCTTTCTGCCACCTTTCATTTTATGTATTCTTTCATATACTATGAGATATGGTTTTATTTTCTTTATCTTTTGGGTTTTAATGTAAAAAAAAAAAAAAAAGATTTTGGGGCTTTTAGAATCGATTCTGAATCGTAAGGACTAAGAATCTCGATTCTTTAAAAAATCGAGTTTTTTCCTGCACCCGTAATGTACAACCATCACTGTGCGAGAGAGAGGTGGGGGACACCTGGACAGGTCTCCAGTCAATCACAGTCAAATAATTTAATATACAGGTAGTCCTCTACTTACGGCGGTCTCGACTTACGGCGATTCGACTTTACGAGCGCCTTTACGAACGCGCTCCCATTGAAAAATACGGTACTGAAACGAAACTTACAGGAGAAACAAAACTTGCAGGAGGGAGGGAAACTGGAAACTTACAGCAGACCTCAGGCGCAGACCGGAGCAGAGGAGGTCAGGAGGGGCTAATATGCTAACTTTGGACCGCACGTGGAAATACAGGAGACCTTATTGTTTTGAGCGGAGGTTTACGGGGCAGCTGAGCAACGAGCTAACATGCTAACAGACGTTGCTGTAAACGCTGTTGACCGCGTGAAGCTGCAGGAGCTCGGAGGTGCACGAGCTAACATGCTAACAGACGGAAGAAGAAATGACCAGCTCCCAGTAAGAAATTAACTTTTTTTTCCCTTCATTATGGCTCCAGTGTATGTGTTTTTTGATAATTATGTAGGGTAATGTGTTAGGATAGGCTAAGTGCTTGGTAAAAATACAGTACTACAGTATACATATGAGGTGCCGTTTGGACGTATTTTCGACTTACGGCGATTTTTGTGTTACGAACGGGCGTAGGAACGGAACTCGTTCGTAAGTCGGGAAGTACCTGTATATTTATATATATTAAAAAAAGGTAAACAGACTTCAGCCTACCATAGTGCATTAACCTTTAAAGCTGCACTATGTAACTTTGTAGTGCAGTCTGTAACTTTTCTAACAATATATTTTTAACATATTTCTTCACTCTGTCACTATCTACTGACAGACTGATGTTAGACAAAGTAATCTCTGAAAAAAACTATAGTCCCCTTGCTTCTCTATCAGCATTTATAAAAACATTAAAAACACAGAGTGACCCGCTGTTAACCAGCCAATAAAAACAGAGTTGTTTGTCACGCCCCCGCCTGTCCCAGCCTCAGCGCCGCGGCTCGTTCTCGTTCAAAGGATTGCAAAGCGATGCAGGACTGTTTTGTATGTGACACAAATGTATTAAAGCTCCACTGACATCATCTTTTAACTTTTCAAAAAATGGCACAACATATATAAATATTAAGATTGACCCCTGACCGTTTTTGCTAAAATAATGTTAAATGAATGAAAATTTCTCTCAAGAATAGTTTAAAATTAGCGCTGTTTTTTTACACGGTAAATACGGGTTTTCCGGTCACGTGTTTGTGACGTCAGATAAAGGAATTTGCTCCAAGCGCACATTGAATACAATGTAGAAAATATAAACGCATCCGTCGAATTTAGCCATCTAAAACTGTAGATATTAGCGATTTAGCTTCAGTTCGTGAAGCAGAAGTTATTTTGAGTGATAAAAAACAAACAGCAATGTTTCATTTCTCCGTGTTGCTAGTTCTGTTTTCAGGAAAGGTTGCACATCCATGTAGTGAGCACCAGATGTCAGCAAAGCTATCGTGAACTCTTACAGAGCTCTGTAATGTAGAAATATATAAACGTATCCGTCGAATTTAGCCATTTAAAACATCAGATATTAGCGAATTGTCTTCAGTTCGTGAAGCAGAAGTTATTTAGAGTGATAAACAACAAACAGCAATGTTTCATTTCTCCGTGTTGCTGTTTCTTTTACAGGAAAGGTTGCACATTCATGAAGTGAGCCCTTTAGCTTTGCTGACATCTGGTGCTCACTACATGGATGTGCAACCTTTCCTGAAAACAGAACTAGCAACACGGAGAAATGAAACATTGCTGTTTGTTTTTTATCACTCAAAATAACTTCTGCTTCACGAACTGAAGCTAAATCTTTAATATCTACAGTTTTAGATGGCTAAATTCGACGGATGCGTTTATATTTTCTACATTGTATTCAATGTGCGCTTGGAGCAAATTCCTTTATCTGACGTCACAAACACGTGACCGGAAAACCCGTATTTACCGTGTAAAAAAACAGCGCTAATTTTAAACTATTCTTCAGAGAAATTTTCATTCATTTAACATTATTTTAGCAAAAACGGTCAGGGGTCAATCTTAATATTTATATATGTTGTGCCATTTTTTGAAAAGTTAAAAGATGATGTCAGTGGAGCTTTAAATATCCCTTCTTCATCCCAGAGCTGGACTTTTATTAGTTTTTTTGCCAAAAGTCAAGTGATCGCTTCATCCTTCACTGACAGGAATGAGGAAATGGATTTGTCACGAGCGAATTAAATCATGTCCAACGTTGCTGCGTGAAGCTCTGCTGATTTCTGCTGGTTTTTGTGTTGTAGGACCAGTGATTCATGGTTTTATTATATTTTTTTTAGAATGTTTTATTAACATATAATCACAGAATATTGAAGCGGCTCCGAGCGGACATACAGCAGGGGGCGGAGCTGCAGAACTCAAGTCCAACAGAGAACGGACTGTGGCTCCTCCTCAGAACCATATATGGCTCTGAGGGGGAGGGAGCAGAATGCTTTTACCTGATGAAAATATTTCTAAGTCCCAGTGTTCTCCAGAAATTACATAGTGAACCTTTAACTCAAAATAAAATACAGACTTCAGTTTTTTTATTTTATTTTACATATTGATTCATATTTAGTAAATCTTTAACAATTTCAAAACCTGTGCAAGTTTACACAGAATCTCTTCTGAACTGTAATTTATAAACATAAATTGTATCATTTAGAACTGGCTCCAGGTGATGTGTCTCATCTGGTCTCTCCAACCTGTTAAAAGACAAATTACATTAAGTTTGTTGTACAACTTGTCTATAAGTTTTAGTATAATATGAGAAAAAATGTTACCTTTGAGCTGCATCAGAGCTTCTCCCACATTATTCTTGTTTCATGCTGGAGCTGTGTGGACCTTTATCTACATGAAGGAATAACGTACGTTGCTTCCAGAGTATTAAAAATAAAACTAAACCCCTCAACGTCCACTGAGCTGTCTGCTCGTAAATCCTTTGTGATACAGCAGGAGATGGAGAGAGAATCTTTGCAGCAAACTTCGCTGCTCGGCTGCTTTCACTTTCATCTTCTGCGCATTTTATCGTATTTCTAAAATACTGTACCGTAATTTTATTTGACACTTCTTGCAAACAACTGTTCTCTTGTTAAGCTCTGTCTTCTCCCAGAAGATTGTAGGATCTGAAATGATTTTTAAAGACGAAGGAGCGAGTTGAATCACGCTGTCCTCCTGCTCCATGCTAGCAGGTTCCATTCAGATAAAGGGAGTTGGCTAGCTAGCTTGCTGTACGGTGGCCTACACGGTCAAAATTCTACGGCAGCCGAATGGACACATAGTGCAAAATGCAGTACGTTCAGGAGTAGGAGCGTAAAAAAATAAAATTAAACACGTTTTAGAATCGATTCTGAATCGCCAGGACTAAGAATCTAGATTCTTTAAATAAATCTATTTTTATTCCTGCACCCCTAGTACCAACTGCAGAACCCTGCTGGCCCGTTTGGACTGAAACACCAGAACCAACCTTTCCTTTATTTCAGTCCTGAAGTGGGTCTGTTGGTCGTTCTGATGGTTTGTGGGTCAGAGCCGTGGTGAGAAGGTTCTGCTGGCCCGGTTAGCTGAAGGTCTGGTTCTGTTCAGTAACGTGTGACCCGTGTCGCCTCAGGTCTGTTCAACCTGCGGCAGATTGTTCTGGCCAAGGTGGACCAGGCCCTGCACACCAGAACTGGCCTGGACCCTGCAGAGGAGTACGGCCGTCTCTGTGAGGACATCCTGGGAGTCCCCGCGTCTCCAGGTGGGGCGGCGACCTGCGTGTGCACGCTTCTCCTCAGAGTGTACAGGAAGTGACATCACGTGTGTGTGTGTGTGCAGGAACCAACATGCCGGCCACCTTCGGACACCTGGCGGGCGGGTACGACGCTCAGTACTACGGCTACCTGTGGAGCGAGGTGTTCTCCATGGACATGTTCTACGCTCGCTTCAAGCAGGAGGGCATCATGAACCCACAGGTGAGCTGGAGGACGCCCCACCTGTAACACACCTGCCGTCACTGCCGGCTCACTTGAGTTTCTGTCTCCTGATGGGTCCAGGTGGGTCTGGACTACAGGAAGTTCATCCTGCAGCCCGGCGGCTCCGAGGACGCCTCCGAGATGCTGAGGAAGTTCCTCGGGCGGGAACCCAAACAGGAAGCCTTCCTCTTAAGCAAAGGGCTGACGGTGGAGCAGGACGCCAACACGCCGTGTCCCTGCTGACCAATCAGAGCCAAGCTCCACCCACCCCTCTCCTGAGTGCACTGCTCAGAGAACCATGGACTGTTTTGTAGAGAAATCCTGTAACATGTTCCAGAACCTGAATCCAGAATAAAAAGATCCGACATGATTCTTGTCTGAAGTCACTCCTGAAGACTGAGCCAGAACCTTCTGGTCCAGCAGCTGTTTTACACTGGTGAATAAAAATGGACAGAACCAGAACCGGCTGCAGCAGAACTTTACGTTGGTTTCAGAGTTCTGTCGTGAATTGTTTTAGCCTTCAGAGTGGATGGTTTCCTGTGTCCGTCTCGTTTTACTCCCTCAGCAGACTGTCAGAAGGAATTCCAGATGTTCTGAAGAACAACCTCAGATGTTCCCGGGTCAGACGGACTCGCTGCCTGCTCGGTGCTTCATGATGACACTCAGAGTCCCGTGACCACTGACAACGAGGACTCGTCACATCGGGTTCGAGTTCCCCCTCGTAACTGGTTTGAGGTTAGGAGCTGCATCAAAGGGTCTTGAACAGTCTCTGAACCTGCTGCTCCTTCAGGCTCCAGGTTTGGTTCATTCAACCTTTATTTCTACAGGTCTGAGACACTTGATTTAATAAAGAGTGATGAGGACAGTGGACAATCACAAAAGAGACGTACTGAAATCTGGTGACTAATCGGGTGACGTCAAACCTCAGGGGTGTGAGCGGCTTGAACAGGAAGTGTTGATGGATGCAGCACCGTTTACACGCAGCACCACCGTTCTCAAACCAGCGTCAGTAAAATCAACAACGATCAGCTCCACGGCTAAATCCAAATGTTAATCCGTTTTAAATTTAATTATCTGAAATGTTTATACCCTGAAGATCTGTTTTATATGAACAGAACAAAAGTCAAACGGTCCAAAAACAACAACTCTGTAGTAAAAATGAAAATTACACACATTTATTGGAAAATAAAGTTGAGTTCTGTTGCTTCAAAACAAGCAGAAGTAAATTTTTAAACTAAAATCAGAAGTAATTCGAAGGCTCGTGTTTAAAGTCTGTTTTTATTGTGATCAGCAGGAGGCAACGACGCGTTTACGTTCAGAAACGTTCCGGCTGGACTCTGTTTCTGCCGGAACGTGACACCGAGCGGACATTAAAAACGCGTTAGCAACGTTAGCATCATTAGCTTCCCTTTTGTTTCAAGATCCAGAGTTTGAAGAAAGAAAACCCTTTATCCAGGAGGAAGACGATCCCGAACCGGCTGCAGACCCGACAGAGTCCAGAACCCGCAGGTACCAGAACCAGGAGATGAGGTCCAGACGGGCCTTGAGTCTGAGCTCACATTTAAAACTGTTCAAGACTTTAAACTGTGGAGGAAACGGGTTAATTTATGTAGTAAATAAATAGAGCAGCTCAACTTCAAACGGATCAATTAACAGAGATTCTGTGATTTAATGAAAATGTTCATAAAGAGAATAAAACATTTTCTGGATCAAAACCTCTGATTTACCTGAAGAGAACGAGTCCAGGTGGTTTGGTGACATTTAACAGAAAAATATTAACCTTTTCTGTCTGTAGTCGGGTGTGGTTAAAAATAGGTAATTGAGGTTTAAATCACTATTTTAATAAATATGATATTGATTGAATAATTGTACCTTAGGGACCACAGATGCAAAATTCACTTTTTAATGTTTTTTTTACTCAACTTTGGGTATGTACTTCATAAAAAAACAGTCCTAGTGCCAAAAAAATGCACCCAGTGGTTTATTTACTCTAAGTATATTTATTTATCTTTGATAGAAACGTTTCGTTTTCAAATCCTGCGGTTTGTGACGTCACAAGGCGCAGCCACAACCCACCTCAAACCTGAGTCCAGCCCCTCACCTAGCAACCCCTGGTTAGGCTCAACCCACTTCAGTATAAAAGATGTCACGGTTGTTTTTCCTGATTTCATCTCATCTTTTGTTTAAATCAGAGTCAGAGAGTCTTTATTGTCATTTGCACCGCATGTGGTACATGTGATGAAAACGAGATTATGTACACGAGGTCCCAGTTACATCCAACAACAAATGAAAGAGAAAAACAGTAATAACATCTAGAACTAACTAAGAAAAACATCAACTAGTAATACACTAAGCCTAATATAGTGGGAATAAACAGCAGCACGAACATGAGTTTGTATGAGCAGATGGTCACAGATGAACACAGATGAACACAGCAACAAGAAAACAGATCAGCATCAGTATGATGTGATATTTTGCAGTGTTTATTTTATTTTTTATTTATTCATGAGTCTAACAGCCTCAGGGTAGAAGCTGTTCCTCAGTCTAGTGGTTCTACACTTGATGCTCCTCAACCTCCGTCCTGAGGGGAGTGGGGCAAAGAGTGAGTGTGCTGGATGAGTGAGGTCTTTCATGATGCAGGTGGCTCTTTTCCTGCATCTGGAGGTATAAATGTCTGTGATGGTGGGGAGACTGACTCCAACAGACTTCTGTGCAGCCTTCACCACTCTCTGTAGAGCTTTCCTCTCTTCAACTGTGCAGCCTCCATGCCACACGTTGATGCTGGAGCACAGGATGCTCTCCACTGCACACCTGTAGAAGGAGGTGAGGACTGGGCTGCTCAGACCAGCTCGTCTCAGCCGTCTGAGGAAGTAGAGTCTCTGATGACCTTTCTTGATCAGGCTGGTGGTGTTGTTGCTCCAGCTGAGGTTATCATTCATGTGTACACCCAAGTATTTGTAGCTGGAGACCACTTCCACTGCAGACCC